>JAGFMF010011678.1:366469-403193 GCA_019455555.1 Galemys pyrenaicus | reverse complement strand
CCCTCCTGGCCGGCGGCAGGGATCGAACTCGTGCTGCAGTGGCTGCGGTTTGCTTCATAGTGTGTTGCTTAACCCACTGCGCCACCAGGGAGGCCCAGGTTGCTAAATGTTGATCTCTCTTTGTTAAGACAGTTACGATCTTACTAGTAGCTAAGTTTTTTGCAGTGTAACCAACTAGGACATACACAGTAAATTGTCCAAATGAATGATAGGAGTAACAGTACTGAGGGTGTTCAGAAATTGGGATGAAAACAGTAGTCCAGAGTAGCTGGGGCAAACTTTTAGGAGAGGTGGCTTTGGAACCTTGGAGGTGAGGAAATAGGAAGGGCATTTAATTCTCTGACAACGGCTAGTGCAGTCAGAGATTTGTAACTTCCAATTAGGAAAATTTGAATAACCAAGATGTTCTTGAATATGTGATGTCAAGCCTTTATTTTATTGCTAGATGATAACAAATATTATTAGAACTGACTTTGATAGCAACAGTTTTTCCTTCCAAAGGAATCTTGGGTATGTAAACACTTTAAAAGAATCCAGAATCATTTAAATATCATCATGTACCTCTTCCGAGTGATGATGATGCTCATAGTAATGAAGATTAGCTACTCTCATCAGCCCATTTTAGATTATGTATTCTTAGAACACATTGACTGCACTTGGAGAAGCTGTTTCAGGCTTTGCTGTTTGGTTTCTGTGTGTAGGGTTCCTTAAGGTATGAGACAGTATTAAGTATTTTGCTGAGGAATTTCTGTTGACCAGATAGTTCTTACTTACTGACTTTATACTCACTTTGTTTCTTGGTATTTTAGATGTCTTATACTTTTTCTGAAAGACTTGTGTGAGTTGAAGTTTGGTAAATAATATTTAAAGTGTTTTGGAATATGTGTTTAGAGTATAAATTGGAAAGAATGGGTATTAGTGACAGTGGGAAGATACAGAAACAAGAATTCTTTCTTAGCAAGGTAGAAATCTTTCTGTAACTTCTACCTGTTGTACCTTCTTTTTCATCTAGAATATTTTCCCCTTCTCCTCTGCCTGCCCCTCCCAACATAAAATGCTAACCCTGAGGAGTCAATAAGGTTATGTGAAAAAATAATGGTGGATCCACAGTAAATGAATATAGAAATAATTAATATGAAAAAATGAGTTCAACAAAGAGTTATCTTTAATACTGGACTTCTTTGATATGCTGATATGTCTTGAATGTCAGTCAGTCCTCAGTGGAATGGTTTCTTTCCTAAGCTTATTTGAATTCCCAAGATTCTAGTATCCAGAGAATATACTTAGAAAACTGTGCTATGAAACAGTAACTTTCAGCGTTTGCCCTTTTTTGGACACAGCTTCATGATAAGAAACTATAGCTTAGTACACACACGTTTATGAGTAATTGAAACAGAAGTTTCACCACTGTAGTTACTTTTAGCATATGTAATTTGTTCTAATATTTTCAATTCTGTTCAGATTCATTAGTAAATAATGCTGGTTACAACCCACTATGCTGATTTTGTGACTTTCATTGATGGGTTGTAAACAGTTTGAAAAACACTGTTTTAGAACAACTCAGAAAAGTCTACAGATGGTAACTAACATTGTACATTGTAGTGTGTCCCTATGCCAGGAAGCTTGTAAACATTTTGCATTTAATTGCATTTAAATTTAATCTATTCATCAGTCAAGTATCCTTTTCTAGGTAAGGAAACCTAATATACAAGCATCAACTAACACACACATAGCGAATGATGGAGTCAGGATTTGAATCCAAGTCTTCATGACTTCAAAACCTATGCTGTCTTCTCTGTATTTTGCTTTTTACAGGTATAATTCCTTTTCCACCTGAATGACCATCGTTAAAATATTTGATGATTGTCTTGATCCTCTGTCTCCTCTTGCCTATTCAGAGCAAAACAATACTAGTTTATGTAATCATTGTGGCCCCTCTCCCACCTAGGCCTCTGCGCTCTGCCACTAGGCCTCTCTGTGTTGGTGCTTGGAATAATTTTGGCCGTCTTGGACTCTGCCCACACAATCAGTCATGGGCTACCTAGGTGTCCCCGGCCGTCTATGATATGGGCCATTGTCCCAAGTCAGTCATGCGGGAGTGCTTAGTCCGAATCTTTCACACACACATAGGTGCACAGAGAGGACTAGCATACAGGCACAGAGGCCTAGGTGGGAGAGAGGTCACAAAACATTCCTGAGATCATATAATTCTCTGATCCCTCAACCGTGGCCTTAATGAATTCTAGTTGTTCATTGTCATCAAACATGGTGCTCTAAGCTCTACTCAACAATTTAGATATTTGGCCAAGTATGGTGGTGCTAAGTGCTATTATTTCATAACAGTTTTTTTTTTATTAATATAAAATTTTTTAAAAATTTACATATACTTGTCATCAATTGTAATCCCCATGTATTCCCTATTACCATCTCACCAGTGCACCATCACCTCAGTCCCTCGTGCTCCCATCTTCCCTCAACCCTCCCCTCCCCACCAAGTGTCCCCAGTCTGTCCTTGTCTCCTCATTTTTGGTTTTTGTGTCTTTATTGCTGTTGTTATTATTATTGTTCTTATTCCTTTCCTTGATCCTTATTTGGTTCCCTTATGTTCCTCCTAAGGGAGGATTTTCATAACAGTTTTAACTTTTGTTATTTATGCTTATAACAGAAAAAAAGGGAATCTAGCTCTACTAGATTCCCTCCGGATTAACATCAGTCCATTAGTCAGTATACATCGTTGTTCAGTAACTATTTGTTCTACTATGTTAAGTTCACATATCATTCTGCCTATATGGATATTATGAGAATTTGCCAAATGGTTTGCTATAATTAGGTATACAGAGTTTACAGGGTTCTTACCTCTTACCTGTAGTGAAGTAAACCTGTTAAAATAGAAATTGTACTTTAGATTTTATGAAATCACTTATTTCCTTTTCTAACTTGACAAACATTTTGTATTTAATCTCATTTTGAATTTTGCAAGGAGTAGAATTTGTAGACACTATTTTTCTCTTTAGTAACTATCACATTTACTGATATAGTAAATCCTGCCATAGTATATTTGATTGGCAGTAATTCAGTGATAAAATATCTATTCTTTTACATCATTTGGTGGGATAAGACTTAAATTGTTTTAAGCTATATTTTGGCTTATTATCTATTACCTAGGCCCATTTGAACTTCAGTTTCCTTTGAAAATTGTTTGTTCTACCTGTCCATTTGAATAAGATATTGGCAAAAAACCAGAAGGACTATTTCTACTTTGTATGTCATCTAGTAACTGCCTGTTTTACTTTTCAGTATTTGGAGCTATCCTTCTTTTGTATGAAGCCATTCGTGTACTTTTTTTCTTCAAGTTTTTCTTTGTTGAGGTGTAATTCACATGCAATAAAATTCACCCTTTTAAAACATGCAATTCCGTGGTTTTTAGTATATTCATAAAGTTATGCAACAGTTACCACTGTCAATTTCAGGACCTGTAATTCATTATCCTCAAAGAAACTGCAACCCATTATCAGTCACTTCCCATTTCCTCTTCACTCTGCTTTCTGTGTCTATGGAATTGTCTATTCTGGTCATTTCTTATAAATGAAATAATATGTGACTTTTTATGTGTAACTTCTTTCACTTAGTATGTTTTCAGAGTTCATCCATTGTTGTAGCATGTATCCAAACATCCCCTCTTTCATTCCTTTCATATGTGAATAATACCACATTTTGTTTATTCAGCAGATAATGGGTATTTCTACTTTTTGGCTACTATGAAAAATGCTGCTATGAACATTTACAAGTTTTCATAAGGGCATGTTTTAATTTTTCTTGAGTATATATATAGATATATGTATATATATATAGTGGAATTTACTAGGTCAATTGGTAAATTCATGTTTAGCTTTTTGAGAAATTGCTCTACACTGTTTTCCACAGTGCAGCTGTACCATTTAACATTCCCAACAGCAACATACAAGGGGTTCAATTTCTCTTCATCCTTGCAAATACTAGTTATTGTTTGTCATTTGTTTGTTTTTTTAAAACTATCCCGTTGGTATGTTCTACTAGTTCTGATTTTTTGCATTTCTCTAATGACTTACGATGTTAAGTATCTTTACCTGTGTGTATTGGCTATTTGTATATCTAATTTGAAGCGGTATCTATTCACATATTTTGCCTAGTTTCTAATTAGGTTATTTGTCTTTATATTGTAAAGTAAGAATTCGTTATATATTCTAAATACTGATCACTTGTGAGATAAATAATTAACAAATATTTTCTCCCATTATGTGTATTGTCTTATCACTTTCTTAATGGAGTTCTTTGAAGCGCAGACTTTTTAATACTATGAAGTCCAATTCATCTGTTTTGCTTTTGTTACTTGTAGCATATCTAAGAAATCTCTACCTAACCCAAGGTCATGAAAATTTACTGCTATCTTTTCTTCCAAGAGGCTTAAAATTTTAACTCTTACATTATGCCTTGATCCATTCTATTAACCATTTTTATATACAACTATATTCACCATCTCCAGATTATTTTATCTTCCCAAATTGAAACTCCATGCCCATTGAACAATAACATCTCATTCCCTTCCCTCCAACCACTGCTACCACCCACTACCTCTCAGCCCCTCAACCCTACCTCCCAGCTCCTGATGACCACCATCCTACTTTATATGAGTTTGACTACTTTATACATACACCATAAATAGAATCATATAGTATTTTTTCTTTTTGTGACTAGCTCATTTCACTTACCATATAATTCCCTTTAGGATCACCATGTTTGTACCATTTAACATGTTTTTTTTTTTTTTTTTCTTTTTGAAGACTGAATAGTGTCTTTTTGAAGACTGTATAGTAAGTCCTCCATAACATCTCATGCAACACCATTTTGTTATAGTGTTGATCAGGAAAATAATCTTGGCTTATGTTGAATAAATCTTTCGTTTTTCTTTTTACTTTAAGTTGCCATTTCCAAGAACTTTGTCAACATTGAAGGCTTACTGTATCACATTTTTATCCATTCATTCATCAATGGACACTTGATTTGCTTTCACTTTATGGCTTTTGTGCATAATACTGTTTGAACATGGGCTTACAAGTAATAGTTTAAGTCCTTGTTTATATTTCTTTTCAGCAAATATCCAGAAGTAGATTGCTAGATCAAATGATACAAATGTTTCATTTTTTGAGGTACCACCATATTGTTTTCCATAGTGACAGCATCATTTTACATTTCAACCAGCATTACCCTACATTTTTCTACATCCTTGTTAATTAATGTTTGCTTTGATCCATTTTGAGTTTTAGTATAATGTATGACCCTAACTTCATTTGTGTGTGTGTGGATATCCACTTGTTCATTGATAATTTTTGAAAAGACTTTTCTGTTCCCATTAGTTTGTCTTGGCATCCTTGTTGAAAATCAGTTGCCCATAAATATATGACTCTCAGTTTCATTCATTGAACTATGACTGTCCTTATGCCAATGTCATACAGTCTTGATTAATACCTTTTAGTACGTTTTGAAATTGGAAAGTGAAATTGAAAACAGTTTCATTATTTTCAAGATTGTTTGGCTATTCAAGGTCCCTTGATTTCCACATGTATTTTAGCATCAGCTTAGAAATTTTGGCAAAAGGCAACTGGAGTTGTGACAGGAATTGTCTTGGATCTGCACATTAATTTGGAGATCTTAACAATTATTCCTATATCAGTTCTTTTGATTCATGAGTACTCCAATGTCTTTGCTTTTACTTAGGTCTGCTTTTACTTCTTTCAGCCATGTTATATAATTTTCATTGTGTCAGCCTTCATCTCTTTTGTTATTTTTACTCTTATATATTCTTTTTGATACTACTTGATACTATTATCTTACTTCAATTCTGGATTGTTCAATACTACTATATAGAAATATAGTTGTTTTTTGTTTATTGATTTTATTTTGTCCTGAAACCTTGTTGAAGTCATTTATTACCTGTGAGTTTTTGTGTATGTTCTTTTGGGGTTTTACTATGTAACACCATGCTAATAGAAATAGTTTTTACTTCTTTTTCTATCTAGATGCCTTTTATTTCATCTTCTTGCCTAATGACCTGGCTAGAACATTCAGTATTATGCTAGGTATAGGTGACAGTAGATACCCTAGAATATGATTTTTATTGCTTTTATTTTTAATAGTAACAAACAATTATTTACTGCATTAATATATGATAGAGACTGTGCTAAGCACCTTATATACAATATTTTATCTTCCTAATAACTCAAACTGGTCAGACTTTTACCTCCACTTTAAAGATGAGGAAATCAAAACTTAGGTTAAATAATTTATAGTCACTCAATTATATGGCTGAACTAGGATTGGAACACAGTATGAATATATTGAAAATTTTTCAACTTTTTCCTAATTCTAATCTGTATTTTTAATGTTAAAAATTCATAGTATTTTAGTTTTGTTTACCTTTTGCTATTAAGTGTCACCCCAACCCATTCCATCTTATGATCTTTAACAACATAGGTACTGTGTTCATTTCTGTTAGTTTCTTTATACAGGGCTTTCTTTTTGTACTCAAAATGCTGAATTGGCCTGGGAGTCACATAGTATGGTAGCTAAGAGTCATGACTCAGAAGTAGATTGCCTGAGTTGGAATGAATCCCTACTCCTCTTATTAGCTGTGTGACCTTTGACAAAACACTTAATCTCTGTGCTTCCATCTCTTCATTATTTCTAAAATAGAGATAATTATCATACTGATCAACTAGAATTAAATGTAACATATGTAAAGCATTTAGAACAGTTCCTTGAACAAAGTAGATGTAGAGGTGTTGGCTTTCATCATCATCATCATTTTACTATTTTAATTTCAGACTGCCAGTCTTTGCATTGAGGTTTTTTTGTTTTGTTTTGTTTTTACTTTTTATTTGGAGAACTTCAAACATACATAAGTAGAGTGAACAGTAAAATGAGCCACAACTTAACTACCCATCACTTACCAATTCATGCCATTTTCATTTCATCTATACCATTCAAACCTCACTACCTGACCCATTTTGAAGGAAATTACATTTCAGACAGCATGTAATTTCTAAATATTGTAGTAAAATATTGATTCTTTTAAAAAAATGACTACAATACTAGTTTCACCCCTCAATAAAAATATTTTTTAATATCAAAGGTATTCTGAATGTTTTAAGATCAAATTTTCTAAAAATTGGTTTGCACATCTATGTTTAGAATTTTTCTTCTGTTATAATCTCTAAGATGAAATGACCTTTCTTTTAGACATTGTGATTATTTTTGTATCCCCAGTTTAATTTGCTGGCAATGGTAAAAAATCCAAAAAGAATCAGAAATCTTTTGAAAAATTAAATTGTTGAGGCAAATCTTTCAATTTTATTGTGTGCAGTGTGAAGTTTTCAAATAGCTCTTATGCCCATTTTTATTTTACTGGGTCATTTTCTTTATGTTGAGTTCTTTATAGATCTTGGCTATTACCCCTTTGTTGGATGGATGCTGTGCCAATATGTCCTCCCATTCAGTCAGTTGTCTTTTGTTTTTCGCTATATAGAAGATTTTTATTTTGATGTAATCCCATTTGTTTATTTTTGCGTTTGTTTTCTTTGCCGTTGTAGTCAAGTCCCACAAAGGCATCACGTTGGCAATGCCATATTTTGCCTATGCTTTCTTCTTTGTATTTCATGATTTCAGGTCTAACATCCAAGTCTTGATCCATTTTGAATTAACTTTTGTATATGGTATAAGATAGTGGCTTAGTTTCATTCTTTTGCATGTGACTGCCCAATTTTCTCAATATTACTTGTTGAGTAAATGTTCCTTTCTCCATTTTACGCTCTTGTTTCCCATGTCATAAACAAACTCTCCATTTAAGTCTGGGTTTACTTCTGGTTTTCCAATTGTATTCCATAAACAGGTATATCTTCACATAGGAAAGAAAGTCTTGTGTTCAAAGAAACGATACTTTATTAATGATTTTTAGTAGACTTTCACAGAGACTGTATACAAAAAATGAGAAACCAGTTAGATATTATAATAGTTTATACTGTGTAGGATGACAGCCTAGACTTCACTAGATGAAGTCAGTGGAAATGAAAATTAAGGGATATATTTTGGGGCACTAATGAAACCATAGAATGTGTTGATTGAGAAAGCAATATTAGCATAAAATTTTTCATCAATAAAAAGTAATGTTATCGGGCCTCCCTGGTGGCGCAGTGAGTTAAGCAACACACTATGAAGCAGACCGCAGCCACTGCAGCATGAGTTCGATCCCTGCTGCCAGCCAGGGAGGGGACCCACATGGCAAGGCAGACCTCTCCTGCTGTGCCCGCTGCTCCCCTCAGCAGTGTACTTCTGTTGATCTGCCTGTTCTGCTCCCCGCTCTGTCTGTGGTGAATCCTCTCACCCCCCACACCTCTGGCCTGTACCCCAGTTCTTGTGTGCATAAATAAATAAATCTTTAAAAAAAAAAAAAGTAATGTTATCATTTTAGCTTTGTATGGGGCTGTTAGATTTTGGGGGGGTGTTGATAGTAGGCATAGTTCTGTGACTGACTCCCAGGATAAAGATGAGGACTAGAACTATTAGAAAATCATACATGTCCAAAAATAATTTGGTTATGATGAAACAAAAGGTTAAAATTTTTAAAGTTTCTGGTAAATATAGAATAAAATAATAGGAACAGATACCTAGTTGAACCTTGTTAAGGCAGCAGTAAATGAACAACAAAAGTCATGTGATACCAAAAGTGTTTGAAGAAATACATCTCAGTTTTTATTTATTTGTTTGTTTGTTTGTTTATTATTTTTAAAGATTTATTTATTTATGCACACAAGAGCTGGGGTACAGAATAGGCAGACTGACTGAAACACACTGCGGAGGGCAGCAGCGGGCGAGGCAGGAGAGGTCTGCTATGGCATGTGGGTCCCCTCCCCTGGCCAGAGGCAGGGATCAAACTCGTGCTGCAGTGGCTGTGGTTTGCTTCATAGTGCATTGCTTAACCCACTGCGCCACCAGGGAGGCCCTACATCTCAGTTTTTAGAGCTGTTTGTATTTTCAGACTTTCATGTCATCACTTTTAGGTTTGGTAATTAAACTTTATTAAGTAACACAGAAAACATAGGGAAAAGGAAGATAGGTAAGGGACTGGAAAACAGGTTAAATTTAACCCTCTTAGACATACTGGGATAATTTGAATACTGTCATTTGGAAGAAATCCTTGTTAGTTGTTAGAGATATTTTGAAAGGAATAAATAAGGTAGAATTGACATGAATTAAAATAAGGAAAATTTCATTCTGCTCATCTTACAACTCTAGGAACCAGATGATACAATCAAGAATAATTGTAGTATATCCATGGTTATAAATTTTTCAGGAAAAAGTGTAGTGCTCTATCTATTATGAAACTAGTTACTTCCATTTTGCGGAGGTTGAGGTTGGGTATAAGAGAGATATGAAATAGTTACTTACTCCTACCCTTGAGATGCTCAAGTCTTACATGATAGACTATTAATATAATTATATATAAATTGTATAAACATACACCTACAGACTCATTAACAGTGGAGAACTATATTGGGATTTCTTTCCAAGACAATGCCAGTTCTAAAAATACTGTCCCTCCCTCCCTCTAATTGTATTCTGCTTTCTAGCTATCTCAGTATATACTGATACTTCAGGAATCCTCATTTATGTACTCTTATTTTCTTTCTATGTAACTCAGAAGTAGAACAGGCTGGTAGTCTTAATATTGTTTAGTTCTGTAACCAGAGTATAGTGTACCCAGTCTATCTTATTTACAACTGTTGACATGTAACTTAAAAATATTGCCAAATTTGGGCCTCCCTGGTGGCGCAGTGGGTTAAGCAATGCACTATGAAGCAAACCACAGCCACTGCAGCACGAGTTTGATCCCTGCCTCTGGCCAGGGGAGGGGACCCACATGGCGCAGCAGACCTCTCCTGACTCGCCCGCTGCTCCTCTCAGCAGTGTGTTTCAGTCAGTCTGCTTGTTCTGCTCCCCACTCTCTCTGGTGAATCCTCTCACCTCCCTGGACTCTGGCCTATACCCCAGATCTTGTATGCATAAATAAATCTTTAAAAAAAAAATATTGCCAAATTTTTTGTGGCACATCATTACCTGATATTATTCAGGCTAAACTATTGTTGAGATTAAATATATATCTTTCTATATATAAACAAACATATTTCAATTTCCTCCTTATTTGGTTCTTATTTTCACAAAATGGATACATTATTTTAATTTTATAATTTAAGAACCTACAGGAATACTGCAAATAGAAAACTAAGAGAACAATTGTTTAATCTTTATTTTGTTAGTAAACCTGTGTTACAAGTGCTTTGTGGATTTAGACCTTATGTTCTCCTTCCTTTTCCTTTTCTCAGATACATGTGCAGAAACCTTATCAACAAAAGAAAAAGGAATTTGTAAGACCTAACCTTAATTGATAAACTATTAAAAGTCATTGTAGTATGCTTTATATATAATTGTTACATGGTATTTGAAGGTTATATCATTTGCTAAAAGTTACAACTTTTAGCCATTAGTACTATGACTTCTGCAGGTTAAGGACCTGTTTAAGGCATTTCACAAATAAATTTAGCCATTAGCCAATAAGATAATCTAACAAAATCTGGATTATGTACCTGCACATCTCATGTATATGTAACATCTGTATCGCAGATACCCATATTTTCTTTTGAATAAAACCAGTTATGCCCTTAGTTGTAATTGCTATCTATGTATGTCATTGTGGGTGAAAATATATGTGTTTGTGTATTTGCAGCTATTTCCAATTTGCAGAGTCTGGTATAGTCTGAGAATTCCAGTCTTCCTATGTCGTTTCTCAAAAAAAAAAAGAGCAGCTCACTTTCTAATTACTATAGCTTGGTCTCACTGTAGCTGTTGTTTTCCAGTAGTAAATACATGGCTATGCCTCACCATTAGAAGTTTGTGTTTTTAGGGGCCTCCCTGGTGGCGCAGTGGGTTAAGCAATGCACTATGAAGCAAACCTCAGCCACTACAGCACGAGTTCGATCCCTGCTGCCGGCCAGGGAGGGGACCCACATGGTGCAGCAGACCTCTCCTGCTGTGCCCACTGCTACCCTTAGCAGTGTGTTTCAGTCATTCTGCCTGTTCTGCTCCCAGCTCTGTCTGTGGTGAATCCTCTTACCCCCCCACACCTCTGGCCTATACTCCAGTGCTTGTATGCATAAATAAATAAATATTTAAAAACAAAAAACAAAAAAAGAAGTTTGTGTTTTTAAAGCAGTGATTTCCAGCCTCAGTTTTGTGACATCCCAGGGAATATCAGGTGTTTTGTTTTTCTTAAGTTTAACAACCCATGCCATACCAGAATGAGGACAAAGAGAATCATGAAATGAAAATGGAAACTAGATTGTCATTGTCTAAAGTTTGGGGTTCATTACTTTAAAATTTTCTCCAGTCTGCTCTATTTATTCTGTCCTGTTTTTTGGGTTCCCATATTGCGTTCGCTGAGATACATGGCTGTTTATATGTGTATTCTACCCTGAAGCTGGTGTCACTTCAGTACTGTAAATGTTCTGTTCTGAGACTTGACTTTTTTTTTTAAAGGTTTATTTATTTATGCATACAAGAGCTGGGGTACAGGCCAGAGTTGTGGGAGGTGAGAGGATTCACCAGAGACAGAGTGGGGAGGAGAACAGGCAGAGGGACAGAAATACACTGCTGAGAAGGGAGCAGCGGGCAAGGCAGGAGAGGTCTGCTGCATCATATGGGTCCCCTCCCTGGCCAGGGATCAAACTTAAGCTGCTGTGCCGCAGATGCTTCACATTGCAGCACTCAACCCACTGTGCCACCAGGGAGGCCCTGTTCTGAAACTATTAATTATTTGCCTTTTTAAAAATTACTATTATTATTGATAATAATGGTGACAGTCCTCTAAAAACCAGAGGATACTTTATATTTCTTTATATATAGTATTATATGACTTTAAGTCAGCTAGAGGGTCAAATATATAAATAGCATTAATGATTAATATAAACATTCAAAAAGACTCATATATCAACTGAATTTTTTTTCACCTGAGTTGTATTGTTTTTATTCTAATTGTGGGATTCTTTACAATTATATGTTTTATGGTTGGTTAGGTTTAGGAGAAACCAGCAAGGAAAGTAGAAAGCTGTTAAAATTATTACTATACTGAAGTCTGTTACTCAAGGATTGTTTGCATTCTTTTGTTTGTTTTTCATACAAGAACTGGGGTACAGGCCAGAGGCGAGGGGGGTGAGAGGATTCACCAGAGACAAGAGTGGGGAATAGAACAGGCAGATTGACTGAAATACACTGCTGAGGGGAAAGGTGGCCGAGACAGGAGAGGTCTGCTGTGCCATGTGGGTCACCTCCCTGGCCAGGGATAGAACTCATGCTGCAGTGGCTGTTGGTGCTTCATAATGTGGTGCTTAACCCCTTGCACCACCAGGGAGGCCCCTGCATTCTTTCTTAACAATGATCTTAGGCAATAAAGTATAATAGTTAATAGTACAGGTTCTGGAGCCATCCTGGTTATGTCACTTTGGCCCAAATCATTTATCTCACTGTGTCACAGTGACTTCATCTGTAATGTCATAGTTTTATTGTGAAGATTGAAGGAATTAGTATATTTAAAATACTGAAACTATGCCTGGATGTCATGAACACTTGATAAAACAGAAATATTTGTAATTGTCACATTGACTAAAGAAAGCTTGTTAAATTATTATAAATAGCAAGATAACCTAACAGTTTAGAATTATTATTAACTTATCAGAATATATTTTTGTGGGCAAAACTATATACTATTAAATGTAGTATATAGTTTTAATAGTATATAGTATAACTTAAAATTATAAAAATAGAAACACAGTTATAACCTCAAAATGCCAATGTCTAAATGTGTTTCCTTTATCTTTTTTTGTATGCATTTTAGAACTATGTTATTTATGGTTATCTTGCTCAGTGTTTATTCACATGCAAATGTTTGGTCACCTCTAAATGTCAATCACTGTGCCAGATTTATACATTGAATTTTGTGAAGACAGAGACTATTTTTTTTCTTGAATTTGCCTTACTCAGTAAACATATTGAGAGGCATTATTTTAAGACAATAAATCTGATTATTTGCTTCAGTGTGTAAAAGTTTGCACAGCAATCTAAAGAAATATATTTCAATAATAATTTTAATGACTTTTATTTTTACCTTAAATAAAGTTGTCTTTGTTGTCCTTAGTTTCATCAGCCTACTGCCAGCTGACTTCATTGTGAAAAGTGATTACTATGGCTACCATGAATTCAGCAAAGTAACTCCAGTCTCCCTTTCTATCACTATCTTTAAACTATGTTTACCATGTGTATGCATGGAAGAATCAGAAGATACTTACTTTAAGCTATATAATAACTTTGGAAGCAAAAAACACTTACAAATATAGTAAGGCGTGTTACTGAAAATTGTTACACCTAAAAATAAAAAGTGATATTCTTGTTTTTTTTTAAAGGGAGAATTTATTGAAATAATCTCTGAGGGGAGTAATGGATGAGAAGGGAAGGCCATCTGCTTAGTTGTTTGTTTTGTTTTGTTTGAAGATTTATTTATGCATACAAAAGCTGGGGTGTAGGCCAAAGTGCAAGGGTTGGGACAAGTGTGTGTGAAAGAATTCACTCGAGACAGAGTGGGGAGCAGAACAGGCAGATTGACTGAAATACACTGCTGAGGAGAACAGCAGGCAAGATAGGAGAGGTCTGCTGAGCCATGTGGGTCAACTCCCTGGCCAGGATCAAACTCATGCTGCAGTGGCTGCTGATAGCGTCATAGTGCTGAGACTTAACCCCTAGTGCCACCAGGGAGGTCCCCTTAGTTGTTTGTGTTACCATTATATATGAGTATGTGTGACAAATGGGCCAAAATAAGATGTGTAGTTGTCAGTCAAATGGTAGTCATATTGCTGGCGGTAGGGATCGAACTCATGCCGCAGTGGCCATGGTAGTGGCCATGGTCTGCTTCATAGTGTGCTGCTCAACCCACTGTACCACCAGGGAGGCCCTCTCTCATTATTTTAATAAAATAATAATATGTAATGATGTTTAATTCCTTTGTAATGATTGTTCTAAAGAAACAGTCAAATCCTGAAAGAACAGTTTATTTCTAAAAGATTTTTAATAGCTTTATTGATATCTAATTTACATATTCATAAAATTAACATTTTAAAAGTAGTCTGCGGTTTTTAGTACAGTGATTTTTTTTAATATATTTACAGAATTATACTACCATACCATAATCTAGTTTTAGCATATTTTCAAAATCCCCAAAAGATACACTTTACTCATTAGCAGTCACTTTCCTTTCCTCTGTTTCCCCCATCCCATTCCTAAGCAACCACTACTTACTATTTTAGATTTTGCCTATTCTAGATGTCCCATGTACATGGTATTATAGAATGTGCAGTATTTTGTGATTGACTCCTTTGTGTGTGTGTTCATCCGCCTCCACTTTACCTCCTCCCCACCTTCATTTTTGGCTTCTTTTATTTAGCATAATGTTTTTTAGTTCATCTATAAGTTTTTTTTATCACTTCTAACACATTTTAAATGTCTCTTTTCAACTTACAAATACTAATTCACAGCATTCAAGCATGACAAAAATGAATTTAAATATAAAGTCTCTTGTAATTACAATGAGGATTAAGAGTAGAATCTCCTTGTTGATGGAACATATCTAAATAACTACAGAGATACCTTGCTTCACTGTTGGACATCATGAATAATTTCTGACAGGTATTCAAGAATGTTTTCCTTTAAGAAGTGTCAAAATGCTGAGATTCTCCAATAGAAAATAGGAATGAACTGGCTGAAGTTGGGCGGGGGAGAATGAGATAAGCTTGTTTTAGAAGGCAAGTAGAACAGCATCCACAAGTGATGCCCAAGCAAAAGTGTTGGGCTTTCCAGGAATAGAAATTAGTACCATATGGCTGTTATTTAGATTTGGGTGGTAAAGAAAGGCGAGAAATAAAGCTTAAAAAAAAAAAAATACTGTAACAGTTAGGTCATTGCTTATATGTCTCCAGGGCTGTGGGGACTATTTTTGGGGGTCAAACTATCAATATAAGGGCGAAAGGAAACTAGCACATAATTTTTAACAAAGCAATATTCATAAAATAAGATTTATATTTTAGAAATCAATTTAGCTGCAGTATAGAAAATGAATTGGAAGGGAGTGAGACCGGAGATTTCCAAATTAAATTTTTTTCATTTTCAAAAGTGTCTTGATCATTCTTTGTTTTTTGCATTATCATATAAATTTAAGAATCAGATTGGCAAGTTGTACAAAAATGTCTGCTAAGATTTTTTTGTTTAGGGATTATATTGATTCTGTAGATCAATTTAGAAAAATTAATATTCTTGACAATTTTGAGTCTTTAGATCTATGAACATGGATCTCTCCACGTAAATCTTTTATAAGTTCTCTCAGAAATTACCTCAGGAATGTTTTATTGTTTCTGTACAACTCTTCCACTTCATTTGAATTTCATTAAATTAATCCCTAGTATTCTTTTTGTTGCTGTTGTGAGTGTGGAATTGTTATATTGGGTTGTCAGAAAAGTCAGGATACATTTTCTGTTTTTCACATGAGCCTCTATGGCTTCATTGTAGTAGAAATAGGGTCAACTTTTTTTAGCAAGAAAAAGCTTGACAAATTTCAATCTATTATAAATTATTTAGCCATCAGTAAACCATCAGGAGCTCTCTTATTTGTATGTTTGTTTATTTTTAAAGACTTATTTATGCATACAAGAACTGGGAAACAGGCTAGAGGTAGGAGGGGGTGTGAGGGTGAAAGGATTCACCAGAGATAAATTAGGGAGTAGAACAGGAGGATAGACTGAAATACACTGGCGAGGGGAGCAGCATGAGACACTAGAGAGGTCTGCTGAGCTATGTGGTCACTTCCCTTGGGTGGGGATCCAACTTGTACTGCAGTGGCTGCAGATAGTCTCATAGTGCTGCAATTTAACCCTTTGCACCACCAATGAGGCCTTCATCAGGAGCTCTCTTGATTACACCATGTTATTGTTGAAGAAATCCAGAGCATTGTTTTTAGTAGGTAGGAGAGTTATCTTACAGAAGTCTGTGTGTTTGTAGAAATGAGACAAAACTGGGGCCTTCCTGGTGGCACAAGGAGTTAAGGCACAGCACTATGAAGCTATCACCAGCCACTGCAAAATGAGTTCAATCCCTGGCCAGCGAGTTGACCCACATGGTGTAGCAGACCTCTCCTGTGTTGCCCACTGCTCCCCTCAGCAGTGTATTTCAGTCAGTCTCCTGTTCTGTTCCCCTCTGTCTCTGGTGAATCCTCTCACTCCCTGCACCTCTGGCCTGTACCCTACTTCTTGTATGTGTAAATAAATTTTTTTTTTTTAAAGAGACATATGTAGTTATTGCAAATAATTTGGAGAGGGTTTTCTTTAAAATTCAGGGATTGAAACACCTTTTTCTTGCTAAAGGAGGATCCAATTACCTACTACAGTTCAGGTCATGTTTGCTGGTAGATATATTTTTTAATGTTTTTAATTAAAAATCACAATATCTCACATCCTTTTATTTTTTCAGAATCAGTCATTACTATGGCGACTGAAAATTGATGTTATTACAGTTATTTTCACTGTGGAACTAAGCTGTGTCAGTAGCGTTTTATGAAAGAGCCTTGTTATCTGTCTGTTTTCCAAAGTTCTGTTTACCATCTATAAGAGGGTCAACTTCTGAAGAAGCTAAAAGTATGTTTAGAAGGGTAGTCTCCAGGAAGGACAAAGATTTGGAACCCAGGCTGATAGCTTTACCTATACTACATTTGTCACTATCCATCCTGTTCCAGGTTTCAGGGAAGTAAGACAGTCTCTAATGAGATCAGTAATATTTTGTATAGTTTCTGTATATTGAATGCTCTCAACTCAGAAATTTTGTTTTGCTCTTCTCTCTTAATTTGATAACCACTGTGGTTAGAATTCAGGTAATTTCACATTTTTCATATGGAGTCACCACTGAAAAAAATTAATCTCAATTTTCATAATCTCAACTAATCTGAAGAACTATGAAGTAGAAAATGTTGGTATACCTTTCTCTCTTTCTGTTCACTTTTTCCTTTGTGTATTCCTTCTCTAGGGGTTTATAAAATAGTGTCCCTTTCTTTACTGAGATTTAAGTAATTTTATTCATATTAAGTTATTCATATTGTTACTAAGAACTGAAAGTGTTTATTTTCTCAGACATATCATTTAAAAGGAGGGCTGTTGAATGGGTACTGCTTAATTTAAAAGGTATGAATTAAAAATGGTAGATTTTTCTGTGATTCATTATGGGAAAGGAAATAGGACTGGGAAATAGTGAAATTATTCTCATTTTGCCTCCTATAAGAACTTAGTAATATAGTTATATTAGGGAATTAGTCAAATATTATTGAAAATAGACAACCTATTATAAATACAGGTGTTTCTTCAGTTTTTATAGTGGGAATGAAAGAGAAAAGAATAAGACAAACTTTAGGATAAGGCAGTTAGCCTCATTTCGGCTTATATTGGTTGTTATCATTTTCTTCCTGTATACAAACTAAATGTGACTTTAGATATACTCCTTCACTTCTGTCCTTCCCTCCCAACTTAAATATATCTTAAAAAGATCCCTCTTAAAACTTTGTTCTTAATAATGAATGTTCTGCCTCCCTTTTTTTTTCCTTGTAGGTTATATTCATCACCAAAGAAAAAACTTACACCAATGCAGAAATCGGTTAGTCCATTAGTTTGGTGCAGGCAAGTTTTGGATTACCCAAGTCCTGATGTTGAATGTGCTAAAAAGTCTCTTATCCACAAACTTGATCAAACTATGTCAGGTATGTCTATTACTTACAAATTCATCTCTTTGCATTCTTTTATCAAAAAGCAGGTAAATGTTGAGAAGAGTGTATTTAGGAAGGCAGTTCTTTGCTTTCAAGTATTTTTCAAATCTCATTGTACATGCCATCATGAGTTTCTACTATTTGCACATACTCTATTTTATTATTTACTAAATAGCTCCACATCCCCCTATTTCCTCATTTTTAGTTAACCTCATTTCCTCATTTTTAGTTAACCTCATCTTAAAGAGTAATGCCCATGAAACAATGGACTTTATGTAATGGTATTAATCAACTAATGTATTTAACTAATTAAAACTATTTTTAAAAGTGTGCCTGGTCTTTTCTAAAATCATCTCACTTGGACCTCTCTGGTGGCACAAGGGTTAAAGTCTCAGTGCTATCAAGCTATTATTGCTAGACACTGCAGCATAAATACCCCCAGCCAGGGAGCTAACCCATATGGCACAGCAAATCTCTCCTGTTTCCCTGGCTGCGCCCCTCAGCATTGTATTTCAGTAGATCCACCTGTTCTGCTCCTCACTTTGTCTCTGGTGAATCCTCTCAACCCGCCACACCTCTGGCCTAAGACCCAAGTTCTGGTATGCATAAATAAATGAAGTAAATCCTTTTTTAAAAAATCATTTCACACCCCCCAGATAAATTCTGATGTGGTAAAAATACAGGCTGAGAGCCAGAGACCTCCCTCTTACTATAGCACTTCGTTGCTCTGTGACTGTACGTTATTTAGCATCTGTGAGCTCAGTTTTCTCATAAAAGTGATGAACCTTAAAGGTTATTTTAAGGATTAAATGATACTGCATATAAAAAAGCCTAGCATGGTTTTTTGACTCAGAGTAGTTGCTTAGTAAATCTGTTCATTTCCTTCTTGTCATTTTTTTCCTAACTTGGCATTTTGGATTGAAATTTTCATATGTTCTTTTTTTTAATAGCATTCCCAAAGCTGACAAAGTCTGTGACAAGGGCATTTAATGTAGCTAGTGTGGGTAGATAGAAAAATTTTTATAGACTCTTGGAGTTTCTCTCAGTCTTTCAAGAATATTGCTGTTCTCTAGAATATTTGTGTACTGTGCAATAAGGGATTGACAAATGACTCTTAATCCAAAATAAGCTTTGCTTTGTGTTTACTTATCAGACATATGTGAAAGCCACTTATTTTGGCTTTATTATTGAAATAATGTATATGTAGAATGTAAGTTGAAAATGGTCAGGGGAGGCAAAGGGGAAACTGAACAGTTAAAGTGTTACATAGTGAAATGTAGTTTGGTTGGGCATAAGAATAATGGTTACTATATGAAAAATAATGCATAGAATTGGATTGCCAAGTTTTTGCATCTGTTTTGAAAAAAATCTTACTTTTTCTCTGTAAAGAATATTTTGAAAAAGCAGTAGCCTTCAATATTTTTTCTTAAACCAATTGGATATCACTGTTGCTCAAAAATCCCTGATGACATTATCACTGATACTGAATAAAGTTCACAGACCTAAGCAGATTTTTCCAGGCATTCTGTGACCTCACCCCAGCTGGTTTTTCCTATTATCCCTAACCCTGTTTTATCTTTCTAAATTGCTCACTCTTATTCCTTAAACATACTGTATACTTTCAAGCCACTGCTTTTATTCCCCTTAGAGACACAGATGATAGTGCATGCTTTCCCCACTCTTAGGGCCTGTCACATTACTGCTCATTCTCTCAAGACTGCTCCAGTGTCTCTCTTCCAAAAATCCTTACTCAAATTGACATTCATAATGAATTCCTCTTATTTCACTATTTTTACAGTCTTTTATACTTTTATATTAGTACTCATTTTGCCTTGAAATCTTTGTTGTTACGTATACAACCCAGTTAAAAAATGGGCAAAAGAGCTAAAAAGACATTTCTCCAAAGAAGAAATGCAAATGGCCAACAGGCATATGAAAAAATACCCACCATCACTTGTAATCAGGGAAATGCAAATCAAAACCACAATAACATATTTAAAAAAACTAATAACAACAAATGTTGGCAAGAATGTGGCAAAAACAGAACTTTCCTACACTGCTGGTGGGACTGCAAACTTGTCCAACCACTATGAAAAGCTGTGTGAAAGCTCCTCAAACTGCAAAAAATGGAGTTTCCATGTGATCCAGCAATTCCAATCCTGGGTATTTACCCAAAGGACACAAAAACACTAATCAAAAGGAAACCTGCACACTTATGTTTATTGTGGCACGTTTCACAATAGACAAGCTGTGGAAACAACCCAAATGCCCCAAAATAGATAACTGGGTCATGAAGATGTGGTGTACATATACACTGGAATATTACTCAGCAATCAAAAAAGATAAACTCATGCCATTTGCAGAAACATGGATGGAGCTGGAAGGGATCATGCTTAGTGAAATAAGCCAGGAAGAAAAAGAAAAATACTGTATAGTTTCACTTATAGGAAGAATGTAGAGGATCCAAATAAGGGATGGGGAGAGGGGGGGAAATAATTATAATAACGTAAAAGTCAAAATCACCAGGAAACTATAAACCAGAGACAATCTGCAGTGGGAGAGTAGGGAGCAGGATCAGAATCAGGGGGTAGAGCACAAGGGGCTACGGTGATGGTACACAGGTGAATTGGTGGTGGGAATTTAACAGGCACAATACACAAGAGAAAACACTGTACAAAAATGAATAAATGATGTAAAAAATACATAAAATATAATAAAAATATTTGTTGTTGCTACCTACACTACTTATCTGTAAACCTCTTGAGAAAAAGCATATTTGTAATGCACAGTGGTCATGAATACAAATAAATTACAGATTTTAGAATAGGATGAAAGAAATATATACTATATTAAATATTAAATTTTCTTACATATATATATATAGGACTTGATAACTTACTCCTAATATTGCACTGTTTCTGTAATTTTATAAGCATAGTACACCTCTCTTTCAGACAGAAATAATCTCTCTGAGTTAGGAAATTGGGGGCAGGAGGAGGAAAGTTTTTTCTTTTCAATAAAAGAATTCTTGCCTGTTTTGACTTTAACAAGGCCTAAATAGTCAACATTGCTTTATTTTTTAAAAATCAAAACTTTGGAAATATTAATTTTATTATTTTACAGATTTTTTTTTAACTTTAGCAATACATGTTTATTACAGAAAAAAGAGAAAATACAAATACCCTCTTATATTTAGTTTCATATTAAAGGGCATTCTGGGTTGAGATAGTTGAAATAAACTTTCCAACAAGATAGAAGTGAATGAATTTAGTGACTGCTAATTTGTTGAGATATTCTTCCATGATATTTTGTTGGTTAGTGTGGCCACTGTTTTATCTTTATAACACAATTTAAGAATAAACATTTTGTTAGGATTATTAATCTATATCTACCCACCACCATAAGGCTCTTTTCTATATTTAAAGTGAGATAATGACCATGAATTTCCTAATGGGAAAAACTTTGAAATAAAGCACTTTTTCTCAATTACTCAGTTTGATTACTTCTTTCTCATTAATGCAGCTCTCAAGAGGCAGAATTTATATAATAATCCTTTCAACTCCATGAGTTACTCAAGTCCATACAGTCCAAATGCAAGTAGCCCATACAGCAGTGGTTTCAATTCACCATCCTCAACTCCAGTGCGACCTCCTATAGTAAAGCAGCTTATACTTCCTGGAAATTCAGGTAAGGAGAAAGTGAAATGTGTGGTTAAGGGATGGTTTTTAGCTTACTGTCCTACCTTATTTATCAGTAGCTCAAGTTGATTTTATTTATGAAACTTTTAATGGTATATAAGATATCACTGAGGAGCTACTTTGCACCAGTTTTTACACTAGATTGCAGGGATACACAGATATCCAGATAGGTTATAGTCACAAACTTTTCTTTAGTGTTCACTTAAAGATTTTTTAATCTTGTTTTATTAAATGGGGTCACAAGCTTGATTCTTTTAACCAGTTGATGATTATTGAATAACTTTGGTTGTAAAAGCTACAGTTAAAAAACTACCTGTAAATAGAAGTTTTAATAAGCTTAGGTACTATACGTAAGTAATACTATAATGTTTTAAGAAAGTACTAAAAGTGGAGCCCACACTATATGGGAAAGATAGATTGCTATGAATTGGAGGAAGAATATTGCACTATGGTTCTGTGAGTGAGACCATTATTCTGTAATTTAGTTTACTTTAAAATTCACTCATTCAGTTACTTTTATTGTTGCTATTATTATGGCTAATTATTAGAGCTCCCTTAAAAATAATTGTTAACCATCTCAAGTTTTTTTTTTTTAAAGATTTATTTATTTATGCATACAAGCACTGGGGTACAGGCCAGAGGTGTGGGGAGGTGAGAGAATCCACCAGACAGAGCAGGGGGCAGAACAGGCAGATGGACTGAAACACACTGCTGAGGGGAGCAGCGGGCCAGGCAGGAGAGGTCTGCTGTGCCATGTGGGTCCCCTCCCAAGCTGGAGGCAGGGATCAAACTCGTGCTGCAATGACTGCGGTTTGCTTCACAGTGCGTTGCTTAACCCACTGTGCCACCAGGGAGGGCCCCCATCTCAAGATTTTTACCTGTGTATTTCCTGAAGACTTCATTGGCCTTACCCTTTACTTTGTGTATGGGTTGTTATTTGGTACTTATTTTACCATGACTATCAGAATAAGTTTAACCTGCCATATTTGTTTAATATAAAGAATTTTATACTGGTACTAGTTGAACCTGACCATGTAGTACTTTTCCTCTTATGTGTATTCTGTTCTTCTTGATAATATAAATGTTAACTATTCTTCTTGCTCTTATATGCCTTTCGTATTAGAGCTGACTCTTAGACAGTGAAGAGTTCTGGGGAAAAAAGGCATTTCAAATCTATACTAGAAATATAAGTGATAGTGTTGGGATTTTATTATTCTTCTCTGGAAGTTGATGATCTGGTAAAAGCATTTTCTCAGAAACAAGTTAAGCTCTTTTGAATATGAATTTTTTAAAGATTTATTTATTTATGCATACAAGAGTTGGAGTATAGGCCAGAGGTATGGGGTGTGAAAGGATTCCCCAGAGACAAGGATGGGTTGCAGAAAAGGCAAATTGACTGAAATACACTGGCAAAAGGAGCAGCAGGTGAGACTGGAGCGGTCTGTCTGCTGCTCCATGTGGGTCGCCTTCCTGGCTGTGGATCCAACTCATGCTTCATTGTACTGCTACTTGTAACCCCTTGCGCCACAGGGAGGCCGCTTGAATAGGAATAGTCTTTATTATTCTTACCTGTCTTGTATGATCCCTAACCACCCCCCCCCTTTTTAAAAAAAAAAAAATTTTAAAAGGACAGATTTACTAGGAAAAGGAGAAAGATAAAAGGCACATGGATAGTCATAGGTGGACAGAACTGCCCACACTTTTTGATTTCCAGTGCTAGAACACTTATTTTTACAAAGTTATTCTTTCACCCCATCTTTCTGTGCTTCATTTTTAAACTTCAAAGAGCTCTTTGGGTCCCCATTACTAGTTTAGCAAAGGAATTTTGCAAACTTTGCATAATAGGAGAAAGGAGTCTAATGTTCTTTTTTTCTTTGGTTTCGTTCCTAAACCTCTCAGGAATCCTGGTTTTTCTCAAATTATGTTTTTCTTGTTTAGGAAAAGTAGGTGCTTTTCCGAGGGGTAAAGAGATAATGTTTGTTAATGATATGAATTTCAGAAAAGAAAACATATAAATTCATAATTTCATAGAAGCGTTTCATTAGCTATCTTATACAAATTGAAATCTTCAATGTATTATTGAACTCTAACTACTTGGTAATACTGTGTTGAAAGCTTAATTGTTTCATAAGAGGATAGATAAGTTATAGTTACATGAAAATGTGTTTTATATTTGCACTATAATATATGAAGTAGTCATATATAGTATGTATAACTTTTAACAGGTCAGTTTTTAATGTCAATGTTTGAATTTTATGAACAGAAAAAGAATAATAATGAACTGAATCAAAGGATTTAATGTTAAGTTAATTGCAATAAATGTTTATTCACTTTTGGTTTTACCAAATCACCTTTTTCTTTTCTAAGGTAATTTGAAAAGTTCATCAGACAGAAATCCTCCACTCAGTCCTCAATCGTCTATAGACAGTGAGTTAAGTGCTTCAGAATTAGATGAAGATTCAATTGGATCCAATTATAAGTTAAATGATGTAACCGATGTACAGATTCTAGCTCGGATGCAGGAAGAAAGTAAGTAGTTGCTGAAGTTGAGATCTTTCTCTACTGCATAATTTTGTTGTGGGTAATAAATATGATAAAGTTTTGGAATTATAATGTAGAGTGGATGTGTTGAATTTTCAAGAGCTTATTCAAATATGGGCTTGCTTTTTTATTAACTTGTTTGCAGACTCCATTTTATGATGAGCAGTTTTCTGGGTGAGGAGTGCAGAAAAGCAGGTTATGCCCTGCTTCTGTGATTGTTAATCATATCCTGCAGGTTCCTCTGCACTGGCACTTAACAATGTAGTTATTCAGCTACTGTATTATTCTTAGTGTAGACCAGTGTTTTCAAACCTTTTTTCACCATTGCCCCCTTAAGAAACCTTTCAGATATTTTTCCTTTTCTACCTGTCCTCCTCCACTCCATGAAATTTTAATGCCACTGATGTGTCTGTATCCCTTTATAAGTACAATGAGTCCACCAACAATTTAGATCTCAAGATTTTTTTCACACTTCAAGAAATAAGTTTTACCCCCTTGGAGGCAACCTTTCCTTATAATTGTGGTAGAGACTAAAAAAAGATCTTTATAGGGAAACTAGAATTGTGATACTAAGTTAAATGAAGCATATTGTGGTGCTTTGCAGAGTGATCCTTGAAACTTTTTAGGTCACAGACACTTTTGAGAATCTAATTAAAAACAACATTCCCTGTCATCTCCCAAATGAGCAAAATACTTCATAGTGTTTCATGACTTCCTAGATGCCCTAACTCTGATCTGAATATAAAATAATGGTGATACAATTATTCTGACCTGTGTATTTTATTGTAAGATGTAATGGGCTTAACTGTAAAGTAAGCTATCTCTCAAAAACATGTACCTTTTGACCTTTATAATGAAGACATCCTTGCAACACATTTCAGAGTCTTGATAATTAACTGAGGGTAATGGAACATTGATATAATTTTATTAAAAAATCTTTTTGTTGTCTATATGAGATACCCTTTAATATAAACATAGTAAGATTTATTAAACTATAAAATGTATTAAGAAATTGCAAAATGTTTATTACTCTGCTCATTTCTTTCCTGTTTTAAAGAAGAAAAATGTTATTCTTCCTTTATTTTATATTTAACCCTATAAACTAATAACATGGTACCCTTTTTCTTCTGTAATTTTGTGTAACTCCTCACTGAGTCTGTGGTATTGTTAACTAGTAAGGTCTAGTTGTTATCATGGTTATAAAAAGAGAATGAAAAATGCTACCACACTATCCCTTAAACTTATGTAATTCTTCTTAGAATCCTAACTTTTTAGACTCCAATAATTTGTTAGAAGCTTTCACTAGCTACCTGCTATTGCTTTCATTATTGTGATTGGTAACAGATAATAGAAATTTTTGCTTTTTCATAATACTTCTTAGCCATTCACATGAGTAACTTTTTTTTCTAGTTGTAAAAAAAAAATTGCTAAAAATTTACATAATACTTCCTTGAAAATGCCAACTTTTTATTTTCATTTTTATAAGTTTACTTATGCATACAAGAACCAAGAACTGGGGTACAGACCAGTGGTGTGGGAGATGAAAGGATCCACCAGAGATAGAGTGGGGACCAGAACAGGCAGATAGACTGAAATATACTGCCAAGGGAAGCAGCAGGCGAGACAGGAAAGGTCTGCCATGCCACATGGGTCACCTCCCTGGCCGGAGATCGAACCCATGCTGTAGTGGTTACAGACTGCTTCATAGTGTTGCGACCTAACCCCCTATGCCACCAGGTAGGCCCCTATATTTATTCTTTTTTTTTTTTTAATGAGGCTAATTTTCCTTTTTACAATCATTTTTAAAATCATTTCTCTGTGGTTGGGTTTTGAGGTGTTTGGTTTTTTTTAATTAAAGAAAAAGTAAAATTACAGATTTTGCCTGTGTAAGTCTCCTCAATTTTAAGATGAGCAAAGATCCTCATCAGAGTAAATAATGCCATAGTGATTATGACTTTTTTAGGATCCCCTTGTTAGTGGAAAGCCTGAATCAGGATTTGAGTTTTTCTTTTCTAAAATAGGGCTGCCTTTTTTTTAATACTGATCTGTTGTTTTTTGTTAGGTGACTTTAGTGCCCATGTTTGCTATAAATAGACAATAATTTATCATTAGTCAGTTAACTACAATGCTTCTCAAACCTAAGAGGCTAGAGAGCCTGTAGCTTTACACATACCTTTGTATGAGTCTAGTCTTTAGGAAACTGTGTTGAAAGTACTTTGTATGTAAAAATACATGACTTAAAAGTTTGAGTACTTCTCTGTAACAGTCCTTTAGGCAACCAATAGTTAGCAGGACTTGCTCAACTATTATCTAAATTAGATTCATTTATGGCATTGTTATTTGTCCGCTCTTTGAATGTATATCAGATATTTGTTTTTGTTCTAGGAGTCTTTATACTTTTGGAAGGATTCCTGAAGTTGAGTAGGTTTTTTTGAAAGTATTAAGATATATAGGGGACTCCTTTGAAAGTCTTGAAGTGTTAGAATTTAATCTTACTTGAAGTCTTAAAATTGTTTAATTGATATCTCTTGGGTTTTGAAGCAATTGAAATCTCATTCTGCCTAACAGTTGAATTCCAGAGGCTGGAATTAGAAGTTTTCTTCATCATCTTCATCAATATAATTAATCCAGGAATTAAACTCTCTGATATATTCTTTTCATTGGTTGGACAATAACGGTTTTCCTTCATAGTCCTTGAATATTACCCTTAAATTTGGTTCCTGGTTTAGCTATTAAAAACACTTTTACATATATGGTTCTACCTTGCAATGCAGATATCATATTTAAGAAAGAAATGTTGAAACTGGGCAAAGGTCTGTAGAATTTCACCCAGTTTAGGAATAACCTTTTAGATGTGGTTTATGCATCCATAGGAGGGAGAATGACTGAAGTTTTAAGGTAAAAAACATTTTCTATATCCTATTTGAATTTTCAGTGGTAATCTTTTGCTTGTAAACCTTACAAATATAACTAAAGAAATAAAATAACACATTCATTATTGTCAGGTCTCCGGCAAGAATATGCAGCCACCACATCCCGGCGCAGTTCTGGTTCATCTTGCAATTCTACAAGACGGGGTACTTTTAGTGATCAGGAGCTTGATGCACAAAGTTTAGATGATGAAGATGACAATATGCATCATGCAGTATACCCTGCTGTTAACAGGTTTTCACCATCACCACGCAATTCACCTCGACCATCACCTAAGCAGTCACCCAGAAATTCACCACGTTCACGATCTCCTGCTCGGGGAATAGAATATAGTAGAGTGTCCCCACAGCCTATGATTAGCCGCTTACAGCAACCTCGCCTTTCACTTCAAGGCCATCCTACAGATTTACAGACAAGCAATGTTAAAAATGAAGGTAAAACAGCAGATTTTATTTATATTAGAATGTTTCTGGAAAAAAGTCATCCTTTGTATTTCATTATGAAACTAACACAAGTTTTACAAAGATTTAGTATTTCAGATAAGCATATCAAGAGCTCCCATTTTATTAATAGTAAAAAGTGAAGCATAAAAGCAAATTTAATTTTCTTGTGTTCATTTTGCTTTGTTCTACTGATAAAGTGATCTGTAAATGTATAGGTTTTCACTTAAAACAAATCAAAGAAGCTCTTTTTTAGAGGCTCTCTTGTACCCATTTATAGAACCTGAGTTGAGTTGCTTATTTTTGTGAGTTCTTCCCATGATTCTTCTGAAATAAAACAATTTGATTTTAAATGCTAATTAGTCATTTTTCCATCTGAAAGAATGGTGGTTTTTTTGTGATTTAATTAAAATTTCGTTGTTACAGAAAAACTACGACGTAGTCTTCCAAACCTATCTCGAACATCTAATACACAAGTTGACTCAGTGAAAAGTAGCAGGAGTGACTCAAATTTTCAAGTGCCAAATGGAGGAATACCTCGTATGCAACCTCAGGCTTCAGCCAGTAAGTGTCTTTCATTTATCAGTTATTTAAAGGAAGCAGAAAATTATAGTTATTAATTTTGTGCTGAATAATTGTATTCAACTACATAGTAAAGTGTAGCGATTGTTAGTTGCTATAAGTTCATGATAGCTATATTAAATTTAAAAATTTGTCCTCAATTTTATCAGTACTTTACAAGTTTAAGATAAGCAAAATCTAGCTATTTAACATATAAATATATTTTACTTAAAAGTCTCTCTTTTCTGCAATATGCTGCACATTAAAAACAATAGAATTTTTTGAAGAAAAGTCATGGAATAAACCACTTAAACCCAAGCAGCTTTCTTACTTGTGTATTAAAACAAGAAGTAACCTATAAAAATATTAGCACAATTAAAAACTTATTAAATGCTTAATGACACAAATATTCCGCCAAATATGGAACTTCATTAAATGGAAAGAGTAGGTTGAGAATGTTGATTTAACGAGCGTGTGCAACACACATAAAGTGAGAATCATATAGCAAGAACTTGTAAGACAGAGTTACCAAACTGAACATAAAGTGCTGTGGAAGTAGACTGAACACTGTGTATTTTACTGTACATGATGATTTTTAAAAATTAAATGCTTTCTCAAAAGTATTATTAACTTGATATATAATGTGTATGTGGTCAACCCAGTTTTCAACAAAATAGCAAAGTTACAGAGTTATTTAATTCTATATAAATTTTCAGTCAGCAAACCTCATGTCACACAGGTCCTGTCAGTCCTATAGACTGATACAGTTCCTTTGTAGTCTGTTATTATCAGTGATTGAAGTGATCACTTTGCTGTGATCTTTCATTTCTTTAAAGCTGTGAAAAAGAAGTGATAGAACCCTGAGGTTAATGCTCATTTATAATTTGCTTATTGGATAATAAAACTTCAAAAATCTCAATTTTTAAAAATTTTCTTGCATTCTTCCTTAGTTCTGTTGTGTTAAACTTTTCTTACTTGGTGGCTCAAAAATCAACGCATTAAGGGCCACCTTGGTGACGAAGGGGTTAAGGACACAGCCCTATTAAGCTATCTCCAGCCTCTGGAGCCCCTGCCAGCCAGGGAACTAACCCACATGGCACAGCACACCTCTCCTATCTCACCTGCTTCTCCTCTCAGCAGTGTATTTCAGTAGATCTGCCTGTTCTTCTCCCCACTCTGCCTTTGGTGAATCCTCTCACCCCCTCACATTTGGCCTAAACCCAGCTCTTGTACTCATACAAAATAAAAACAATACTTTAAAAAAAGATGTTAACAGAGGAGCCTCCCTGGTGGCATAGGGATTAAGTCTCAGCACTGTCACATCTGTGGCCTTAGTTCAATCCTGGGCTAGGGTTCTCCACTTAGCACTATATTTCAGTAGATCTCCTGTTCTGTTCCCCACTCTGTCTCTGGTGAAACTTCTTACCCCCTGTACTTCTGGCCTACATGACAGTTCTTATATGCATAAATAAATAAAAATAAATCTTTAAAAAAATGTTAATAGAAAAATATCACTCACTTTCTCTAGTGGTAGAACTACAACTATATAATAACCTGCTAGTGTAGAATCACCAATTCACAAAATTGTATTTGAAAAGTAGTAAATCCAGAAAATTATCAAGTTCAAAATTTAATAAGGTTTCATATTTTATAAAATATTAAAGCTTTTTGTTTAAGCACATTTTATATAATGTACATTATTTTAAAAAGTGTTTTCCATTTTCTTAGAATTGTAACATGTATCTTTGATTATAAAAATGTTTATATGTATTTAGTGTGTGTAAGTATTGTAATTTTCATGTCTTCTAATTTTTGTGTAATAAGTTTTAAGTATTTAATAAATACACAGATTAATTTTTTATTTTTGTATAAACTTCAGTGTTATTGCAATACATGTTGCATTTTGTTTTCTTTTAAGTATTTCTTTTTCCAGCTCTTAAGTGGTTAAAGCTTTGGTTCTTACTTGCTGGTTTGCATGAACCTAACTTTGCAAGGTTGCTATTATTTTCCCCTAAGGAATCACTTCTTTTGCCTTATTACTATGCCAATCACTATTTTTATATGCTTTTTTTGCTGTGGCTGCATTATTGTGGATGCTGGCATTCAAATATAAAGATTGTGAGAGTTTTTGACTTTTATATTTGGAAAATGTGAGTTAACTTAAAAAGATTAAGAAAACCAGAGCATTGCAGAGGTCATGGATACATGTCATTTTCTCAGGTTGTCCAGTTAAAGGGAGGGATGTATGTCATGGACAGAGCTTTTGCAAAGTGTTTTGCTTTCTTAAAATACAAGAAGCATAGGTTTAGTAGAAAGTTTAGTTTTCAGAAAATTGTAGCAGTTACTGGTTCAGAAATAAGGAATGAGAAGGGAGAAAATCCCAAGATAATCTTTTGGTTTTGAAAAAAATGTTATTACTCAAATTTTGCTTAGTATTTTAAAATGTTTACTTTCACATATATTATCTCAGTTGACTATTACAACAACCCATTTCTCATTTGTATAGAAAGGGAGCAGAGATCCTTATAAATTACATGAAGGTCATGTGACTAGAAAAGTGGCAAAACCAAGGTTAAGTTACTTTTTTCTCCCAAGTCTCAATTCCCTTCCAGTCATTATTTAGATTACATCATGCTGTCTGATTGCAAAAGAGTAGGCCTCTTGGAAAATATTCTTCCATTACTACTGGAGTGTGGTTTGAGATCAACCAATAAATATATTGTGACTTATCACAAACGAGTAAAATTACTCATAATGCATAATCACTTTTTACTTTTAGGCACGATATTTATGCGAGAATACAGAGTATACCCCCAGAGAAGAAGTATTTAAGATCAATATTCTGCTCTAGACCTCTCTTTGAAGAGGGAGTATTTGGGATACTTGTCAGCTCTTAGACTGCTGAGATCCATGGGGAGAGGATTCTCATCTAGATTTTACTTAGAACCCAAACACTGAAAGATTATACTTGAATTTTACATAGTTATGCAGCATAAATTGAAATATATCAATCATGATCTGTGAATGACCTAATTTGAGAATACATGAAATAGATATTATGGGGCCTCCCTGGTGGCCAATGGGTTAAGCAACACTGTGAAGCAAACCGCAGCCACTGCAGCATGAGTTCGATCCCTGCTGCTGGCCAGAGAGGGACCCACATGGCTCAGCAGACCTCTCCTGCTGTGCCCACTGCTCCCCTCAGCAGTGTACTTCGGTTGATTTGCCTGTTCTGCTCCCCGCTCTCTGTGGTGAATCTTCTCACCACCACCACCCCCACACCTCTGGCCTGTACCCCAGCTCTTGTATGCATAAATAAATAAATCTTTAAAAAAAAAAAGAAATAGATATTATAGGATCGTGTTTAATGATATGTAGTACAATGATGTTGGGTCAATTAATCCCAAAGAGATTTTATAAATGCAGACTTTCTGGCTTTTCCAGAAATTTTGACCGAATACATCTGAGATTGGGGCCCAGTATCTTTCTTGAAAAAGTGTCTTACCTTATTCATGGGGCATATTCAAGTTCGAGAACTGCTAGGTTAAAACTTTACTGTGGAGTATCTTGAATGTTTAGTTAGATCTTTGGATATTATTCAGTAGTCAGTCACCTGTTTGATCCTTAATTATTCAACAGCTAGTTATTGGTGGGTGTGTGTTAGTTCCAACCACTGGGATTATAAATTGGAGGAAAAAAATCTCATGCCCTCCAAATAGCAGGAGGAACTTCTGTGGGAAAAGAGGTGTTAAATTCAGCATTGTAAAGAGGTTTTCAGGAAAGGTATTGAATGATATATGTTCAACTCAGAAAGAACTTTTGAGTTGCTGCGTGAAGAAAGGGGGTACAAATTTTCCCAACAGTGAAATAAATAATGAATTCTTTAAGTATAGCAGTTTTGCCTGATAAATAGAGTGCATAGGATGGGTTAGCAGGTGTGATGAAGAATGAGAAGTGTCTGTAGGAATAATGGATCATGTTACTATATTGGATTTGAATTTCACCCTATAAGAATGGAAGCCATAGTATTCTTTTAATCCAATTGCTTCTTAAAAATCCAGTCTGGTAGTAATATGGAGAATGGCTTATAGTCAAGGAGAGACTAGAAACTACTTAGAAGATTGTTCTCATAATCATGGTAAGAAATAAAGACCTGAACAAAGCAGTGGTGCAGGGGGTGATAAGATCTGGATGTTTGTTTGTTTTTTTAAATTAAGCTGGAGGTGTGTGACTTGGTAACACTGAGATTAAGGTAGATAGGATGACTCTGAAGGACAATTTGTTAAACAATAAAAGTTACAAAGCAGAATGTCATAGGGTGGCGGGGACAGGGGACATTTTACCTAGCAGTAATTAATGTTCACTTATAGTGTCTTATGCTTACTTGGTACTTGACATCTGGAGATTATTTTTAATATCCTCTCCATTTGACAAAATTATTTTCAATAAGATCATGAAATGAAATGAGTTATAATAATAATGGCTAGGGAAAAATGAAAATGTTTTATTAAAATTAGTATGTTATTATTTACTGTCAGTAAAAAATAAATAATAAATCAACATTTAGTAAAAATATATATCTATAATGGATTACTATCTCAGTTCCCCTTTATCTGTGACTTCACATTCTGTGGCTTAACTGCTGCACTTTTTCATTTAAAAATTATTTTATCATTAGAAAACAGGTATTTAGTTTTTGTTCTTATTTGGGTAGCATAGTACCATGTTGTAGTTTATGAAAATCAGTTCATTCTGTCTGTATAAAGCAAATTTAGAGTTTATATCTTGATTCTATTTGCTTTCTGATTCTTTGACTTACCATTAGACACTTCACTTTTCTATAGATGCCATTATTGTGATACTACCCATATTTGAGGGTTATAATAGGTCCATTGGCTTTACTGTAGCTGTTAATTTAAATAGGACCTTTCCAGAATAGTTCCTTATAGATGATAGTTGATAGTGAGATAGCATTAAAACAAATTCTAATGGTTAATAGATAATGTGGATTGCCAATGTACAGTTGGTTATCTTTGCCCTCATTGATTCCACTCCCAGTCACGTGGCTTCCTTTCTGTTTTTCAGACATACTAGACACACTCCTACCCTATATCCTTTATAATTGCTTTTCCCTATGTCTAGAATGCTTTTCCCAAATATCTGTATGGCTCTCTTCCTCTCTTCTTCAGATCTTTCTGCAAATGTCATCTCAGGAATGTCTATCCTCATCACCTTGTTTATAATTGCAACTTAACTTTCCTTTTCTTGGCCCATTTTCTTAATTTTCTCTTTAGCAGTTGTTTCAGTTCTGGCAGGCCATATATTTTACTCTTCATTGTCTATCTCCCCTTTGCTAGGTTATTAATTTCATGGAATTGAGAACTTTATGTAGCTGTCTGCTGAATCCATTATACCTAAAAAAAAAAAATTACCTGGAATAAAGTAGATAACTTGAGTGAATGAAAATATGAATGGTTGAAAGCAAGTATGGATAAGTAATGTAAATGGAGAATGCTTAGTGATGATAGTGTCCTGTATTTTTGTGGGATAGATATATGAAGTAATGTATATCAAATTGATTTTCTTAGGTATGGAGATTTTTTATAGTCTGCTTGGCAGTATTTAAGTTAAATTGAGAAAGTATTTAGCCACAGTAAGCATGTAGAATGCTGTAAAATTTAAAAACAAGTACATTTATTGCTTTTAAAAATGTCTTATTATTGGACAGCAAGAAAACAATATTAGCTTTGGTCGTATTAGGCAATAGCATGAAAGAGAAATTCTCTTAATGAGTATCAACCCAATGACTTTTATACTTTGGCCAGATTTACAGGTGTGAAGTCTCTTTTTATGTCCATAAATTCTAGATGTATATGTAGTTTTGCTTTTAAATCAGTAGAGTAGCATTTTAAGCTACTTAAATAGTTGACTGCACTGGTAAGTAGGTGTTGGATTCCTCAGTAATTATTGTAACAGTAGTGAGCTTTAACTCTGGAAAGCTCTGGGCTGCTGCTTACCTGCTAGTTTTAATAATAGTTTCATTGCATTTAAAGGAGGTTTGAAGGAAGTTTAAGACTCCTTATTGATCAGTTTAAAAAGTAGGTACTATGATTCTCTGAACTCTTCAGTCTCACCAACACATACACACACAGACACACACACACACACCCCTCATATGTGTAGGTGTACCGACCAGATATCCTGCTACCCAAGGTCTGAGGTGACAATTAGTTGTGTTCTATAGCATGATGTTAAATGTATTAAAACCACTGGATTTTGGTTCCCTGAGGACCTGCCAGGTTCTGAGTTTTCTTCTCCTTTTTGAGTATGGGGATTACTGTTTCATGTTAGGGCTATTCATCTAACAATAACTGCTTTGCCAGATTCTGCTTTTTTGCATTGAACAAATACTACATTTATTTTATTCTATACTGTGTGCTTGTGTTCATCACTTTTACTTCATTAGCTTTGTATTCTTTGCATCTTGTAGCATGTTTGCTGGTGGTTTGCTTTCTCTTTGATATTTTGGTCAATTTACATTTTTAGGTTTTCTCATCTGTAAGAAACTATTTCTAAAAGTGTGTACTTTGTACTAAGATTTCACTCCTTTCCTTTCCAACTTAATGCACTAAGCATCACTTTTAAATTTCTCTGCTTTTAGGATTCTAACATTTTTACCTTATGGTTTCTGTTTCTTGATGGATTTTCAAGTTTGTATTAAAAGTATTCAAGTTTACAGAAGCTGTGGTCTTTATCTTGTCCTTCAGCAAATATTACAGTTCCTTATTTTTCAACAGCTTCCCAAAGGCTGAAAAATTTGCCTCGTACTTCCCTCAAAGCCAAACAGTTGCTTCAAACTTCATCTACAAAAAGAGGTAACTACAACCTCTTACTAAGCTTAAAATTTCAGCAAATAATCAAGTTAGTTAAATCTTATACTTTTGGCATACTGAGCCACTGGTGCCTATAGGACACATTTTAGTCTTACTTTTCCCCCCCAATTCTAAGTGAATTTGTTCTCTGTTATTTTGAATAAATCCAGAAGAAACCCATTTTCTATAGAGGTATGTATTGGAATGCTAGTCTGAAAGGAATAAATGATACCATTTAATATTAGAAAATTGATTTTTCTTCCAACATAAAACTGAAGGTCATTGTTTTAACTCAATGCTAGATGAACTAATATGTGTTTTCAAATGAAAAAAAAAGGACAGACGTTTTGTTTGTGATGTTTTCTCTTTTTTTATTGTCTATTATAAAATGGAAATACTTTCATATTAGAAGTTGATTGGAGTTCAACCACGAGTTATGGTTAACTTAAAATGTTTGAATAGTTATAGAATGGGGGTTTTGTAAGAAATAAATTAAGGAAATTTATGAGGCTTGGACGCCAATTTTATCTCAACATTTGTTTCAAGAGATTAGATGTGTGGGAAGCTAAAATACAGTAAAATTGAGAGGTACATGGGACTGACTAGACCACCAGTGAAAGAGTAAATAGAAACCTCAAAAGGAATGGGATGGAATGATAAAGGCAGTGAATAAGAATGTTTCCCTATCTAGGACATGTAGATTCTCTGTTAGCTAAAGATCTCAATAAATAACAAAGATGCATAAAGAGATCAAAACACTAAAAGACAGTGCTTGGAAAGAGAGGCTTGAGATTTAATTTGTTGAAAAAAAAATTGGTTAATCATGAAAGTACTAAGATATATATTATGACAAATTCATTAATACAAATGTTTTATCAATGATTTGTTGATTTAAGAAAAAAAAATTTTTTAAAGATTTATTTATTTATGCACACAAGAGCTGGGGTACAGGCCAGAGTCGCGGGAGGTGAGAGGATTCACTAGACAGAGTGAGGAGCAGAACAGGCAGATGGACTGAAATCCACTGCTGAGGGCAGCAGCGGGCGAGGCAGGAGAGGTCTGCTTCGCCATGTGGGTCCTCTCCCCAGCTGGCCACAGGAATCGAACTCATGCTGCAGTGGCTGTGTTTTGCGTCTTAGTGCGTTGCTTAACCCACTGCGCTACCAGGGAGACCAGAAAATTGTTTTTAATAATAGAATCTGAACATAAAAACATAGTCAAACAGGATGGGCGAATATTTATCTTTTGAATGTCAGAAGTTGATCATAGGCTTCTGATACAGGTAGATGTATTTTGGTGTCACTGTTGGAAATAATTGACTGGGTAAAGTATATTCTTTTGATGAAGAAGATGTTGACTTAATAGGGATCAATATAGAAAAGGGTACTTCTAGAAATTATTTAGACTTTTTTTTTAGACTTCTAAGTATTTTTGAGTACTTCTAAAGGTGGAAGATGATAAAAACTATACACATGAAGGGTTGTGATGCCTAAAACAGCAAGAGATTAGTATATCATTATAAAAAGGGGATTTTAAAGTTACATGAATTTTATTTGTTGAAAATAAAATAAAATAGCTTCTGTAAGCTACTTCATAATATTTTGGAGGCATGGGTTGGATTTTATTTTGTTGTTTCCTAGGTTACAAAGATCCTTCCTTCCATCCTTCCTTCCTTCCTTCCTTCCTTCCTTCCTTCCTTCCTTCCTTCCTTCCTTCCTTCCTTCCTTCCTTCCTTCCTTCCTTCCTTCC
>JAGFMF010011678.1:332500-366419 GCA_019455555.1 Galemys pyrenaicus | reverse complement strand
CCCCCCCTTCCTCCCTCCCTCCCAGTTTGGTGACTCTGAGTCACCAAACTGCCTATTCTTCTTGATAAGATAATAGGAAAACTCAATCTCAGAATTCCTAGTACACCTAACTCTGTGTAATTGACTTAATAAGGGAGAGAAATTGTGTGTATTTAATTTTGTTCTGTTTTGCTTCATTTTGTTTAATCTTGTATTCATCTTAATCCAGGCACTCATATTTTCTTGTTGGTATTGTGGCTTAGGGATGATAATTTTACACTAGAAGTTCTGTGCCAATTGAAACATGGACACAGGTATGTGATAGATTTAAAACTTTAGATTTGATTAATTAAAATTGGCAAATACTTTTTAGATCAAAAACCAAAATGGATTTTCTAACTTTCCCTCTCATCTGCACTTTGAGAAAGAGGGTTTTCCTCACTGGATCATGGGACTTTGCTTTTTGTAGGGATGTGAAGCAGAAAGAAGATAAACACCACATACTTAATCATAGGTACCTGACAATTTAACCTGCTTGATACAAAAACATGGAGATACCATATTAAAATTGTTATATGTATCAGTTACCCCATCCTGAATATCCTGTCCAACATTTCCTATAAGCTAATATACTTATTTTAAGTGTTCATGAGATCATGGAAAAAGAAAGCTTGGTTCCCTTAACTATTGAAAATTTTGGTTCATTTTGATTTTATGCAATAAGTGGCAAGGGTACTAAAAACTATGTTGCCTAGCACTGAGACAAGCTGTAAATATCTGTTGAATGAACACAGTCATGCATAACTCAAGAAAGGTTGATTGGGTACATTCATTTTTGTGGTTGCATGCAAGTTTTATGTGTTTCTTCTTATCATCCTTTGCTCTGTGGAAAAGAATCAATTCATTGTGTTTTCTGAGTCTTCATAGAAGTGATTGTTTAAACTGCTTTGACACAAAGATTTATTCACTCCAAGTTGTTGGGAATCATGTGACACAGGGTAAACAAGATAGAGGCTGCACCAAGTCAGGGAAACAAAGTTTAGTTAGAAAAAAGTAAAGACAGAGATCTGGACAAATTAAAATATAAAAGAAACATTTTCATTTAAAAGGAAAGAGGCACCTAAAGAGGAGTTAGTGATGGTAATTGTCTAATACTCCTTCTAGTCACTGTATTTTGAGATATTCCAGGTGACATAAACCATTTATAAGGGACTTATTGGTATGAATTTTAAGTTTTTGTTTGATATCAGAGTAACTAAAAAATGGACAACCCAGGTATTTTGTCATTATCTTAAATCGAACATTTAAAATTTCTTGTCCCTTGGGGCCTCCCTGGTGGTACAGTGGGTTAAGCAACACATTATGAAGTGGACCGCAGCCACTGTAGCATGAATTCGATCTCTGCTGCAGGCCGAGGAGGTAACTCACATGGCACAGCAAACTTTGCCTGCTGCTCCCCTCAACAGTGTATTTCAGTCAATCTGCCTATTCTGCTCCCCACTCTGTCTCTGGTAGATCCTCTCACCCCCCACACCTCTGGCCTGTACCTCAGTTCTTATATGCATAAACAAACAAATCTTTTAAAAATAAATAAATAAAATTTCTTGTCCCTCTTTTTATCCCCTAACAAGTATGTATTGAATCGCTATCATAAACAAGATCCACTTATCATACATTAGGTATTAACAAAAGTAAGCTGTTGCACACCCGAAATCTCCATATGCTTGCATCAAAAGACCATGTCAACCCCTTCTAATTCCCCTTCACTGACCCTCGCCCATCTCCCTTTTATTGGACTCCTTTGTGTAAATAACCCTGCATTCTGCTAAAGAGCAGGGTGGTGGTCTTTCAGACACAAGTCTGTGACACTTTACTTTGTCCAAAAATTAAACTACTCTTCTTCACTCCCTTCTCCCCCAAAAAAGATCCACTCATTATAGCCTATCCCTTTTTCCCTCCTCTGTTCTAGCCACTTTTTTTTTTAAAGATTTTTTTTATTTATTTATGCATACAAGAGCTGGGGTACAGGCCAGAGGTGTGGGGTGGGGGGTGAGAGGATTCACCACAGAGAGCGGTGAGCAGAACAGGCAGATCAACTGAAGTACACTGCTGAGGGGAGCAGCGGGCACAGCAGGAGAGGTCTGCTGAGCCATGTGGGTCCCCTCCCTGGCCGGCAGCAGGGATTGAACTCGTGCTGCAGTGGCTGCGGTTTGCTTCACAGTGTTGATTAACCCACTGCGTCACCAGGGAGGCCCTGTTCTAGCCACTTTTTATTTTTACCTCTATTTAAGTGCAGTGAGAGTCTGTCACATACAGTCTTAAATACAGTTTAAAATGACAAGAGTTGGGCATTCCCGGTGGCACTGGGGGTTAAGTCTCAGTGCTATCAAGCTATCACCAGCCACTGCAGCAAGAGTTGAATTGCAGGCCAGGAGGTGACCCACATGGTGCAACAGACCTCTCCTGACTCACCCCTTGCTCCCTTCAGTAGTATATTTCAGTAGATATGCCAGTTCTGCTTCCCACTCTGTCTCTGGTGAATCCTATAGCCCCCCCACCCATACCTCTGGCCTACCTACACCCCAGTTCTTGAATGTATAAATATATAAAACAAATAACAAAATAAAATTATAATAGTTGGTCCCTTTCCCATGACTTTATTACATAGACTTGGGTCTATAGAGCTATAGGTCACCTAATTCCAAGTCACCTCATTGTTTATATTGTTCCCTACTCTCTGTTTTTATATATAAGATAACTGTTGCTACCATTCAAGGAAACACCTTCTTAAAATAGTAAACTCCAGCTCAGTGAGTCTCTTCATATCTTCTCTAGTTTTCCCTGAAAATATACAGTAACCATGTTAAAGTATTTCTCTCCATTATCTTGCAAATTGTAGACTTTTAACATCTGTGCTATTATATAAAAACTTAGTCAACTTAAAACAATTTCTAACTTATAAGTCTGCTTTTAAAGTTATTTTAAACTATAACAGAAATTCATAAAGCCCAGTGCATAGAGAATGTATTCTTACAGGGCAAAACCCTTGTAACCACCTTCTGTATCAGAAGACAGCACCTTGCATCAGATTCTCTCCTCCTGTTTATTTCCAAGCCCAGTCCTTGAATCCCCAACCCCAAGAGTAGCCATTCTTATGAGTATTTTTTTTTTTTTGTTTGCTTGTCTTGAAAAGTTTATTTAGGAAAGAAAAGAGATCTTATGAGTTTTTATAGCAATCATTTCCTTTCTTCCTCTGAATGATTTTTATTATCCAAGTAATGATACTGTAGTTTACTATTTTATCTATTTAAGTTTCTCTTAATTTATAGTTTTTCTCCATCTCTTTACTACCCCTTGATTGTTTAAAGATACCCCCAGAATGTTTGTCCTGTAGATGTTCTCACAGACTGGATTCCGCTGATACCCTTTCCACTGTGTCATTTAACAGGTTCTTGTATATTTCCTGTAATTGGTAGTGATCTAGATGTTTAGTTAGATTCATTCTTAGTTATTTTTAGTACAATGCTTCATAGATGATAGTCCTTCAAAAGAGGCATAAAGTGGATTTGCCTCTTTTTTGTGATGTTAGCAGCAATTTGGGATGTTCCAATTCTAACATTCCTTTTTTCCCCCACAGTACTTGTAGAAAGAGAAACTTTTCCTTAATACTTGATCAGCCAGTGATACAATTTCTTTAGCAAATTCATAATAAATGTTTGTTCTTTTGCCAGCTTACAAAATAAAAAATTGGTCAGTCTAGCATCCTTCAAAGGTGACTAATAACTTCAAACTTATAGATTCAAATATTTTTGTTACATTTTGTTGTGATCTGGTTATTTTCCTAACCTTGGTTGAAGCTTCTTTAAGTTGTCTTTTGAGTCTTTTTGTTTTTTTGAAAGATTTACATATTTATGCAAACAAGAGCCAGTTACAGGCCAGAGGTGCCAGTTACAGGCCAGAGGTGCTGGAGGTGAGGGGATTCACCAGAGACCAAGTGGGGAGCAGAACAGGCAGATGACGGGAGCAGCGGTGAGGCAGGAGAGGTCTGCTGCACCATATGGGTTCCCTCCCTGGCTGGGGATTGAACTCGCCCTGCTGTGTAGCGATGCTTCACAGTGAGGCGCTCAACCTGTTGCGCCACGAGGGAGGCCCCTGTCTTTGCAGTCTTTATGATCCAACTTCAGCAGTCTTTGACAGCTTCTTGCTAACTTACATGATAAGATGGGAACACCATGTACATTTCCTACATTGACCTGGAGATGGTAATTTCTTCATAAAGCTCTGATTTAAATATGTATTTGATGCTTAATTTCAGTCTGTATATTATGGTCTCATCAGTCACTTTTCTTGTATGAAGTTCATTCTTTAGTAGATTTTTTTTTAAAGATTTGTTATTTATTTTTAAAGATTTATTTATGCATACAAGCACTGGGGTATAGGTCAGAGGTCCAGGGGGTGAGAGGATTCACCAGAGACAGAGTGTGGGGAGCAGAACAGGCAGATGGACTGAAATACACTGCTGAGGGGAGCAGTGGGCGAGGCAGGAGGTGTCTACTGCTCCATGTGGGTCACCTCCCTGGCCAGGGATCGAACTCGCACTGCAGTGACTGCAGATGCTTCATAGTGGGTTCCTTAACCCCTTGGGCTACCAGGGAGGCCCTTATTTTATGCATACAAGAGCTGGGGTGCAGACCAGAGATGTGGGGGCAAGGGTGAGAGGATTCACCAAAGACTGAGTCGGGAGCAGAATAGGCAGATCGACTGAAATACACTGCTGAGGAGAGCAGTGGGTGAGAAAGGAGAGATCTGCTTGCGCCATGTGGGTCATGTTTGATCCCTGGCCGGGGATCAAACTTATGCTACAGTGGCTGGCAATAGCTCATAGTGCTGAGACTTAAGCCCTTGCACCACCAGTGAGGTCCTCCTTAGTAGATTTCTTAAGAAAGGGTTATTTGAACAATATCCATTCCCTCAATTTTGACATGTTGGTGATATCTTCCTTGTTTGCTATTTTTATTATGCTCATCAGCTCATGTGAAATTTTTGACTCAATTTTCTGTCCCTGAATATCTTTACTATATTACTCTACCATTGCTCTATAACAAATAAAAAAAATTGTTAACTATCATTTGTTCTTTTGTAATGTGCAAAGGCTACTTTTTTCCTTTAAGTTTTACTAGCATATGTCTTTGATTTTTCATTCTGAGTTGACTTCCCCAGATACATGGTATAGTCATCCAATATTGAGTTAACAAACCTTTTTTAATTTTAAGTAAGTTCTTTTGAATTACAGTATTTCATTCTGTTCCATGCTTTGGTTTTCTCTTTTGTAGGGGCTCCTGTTGTATACATGCTGAATAATCTTTACCTTTCTATATCTTTTGCCTTCTCTCACATTTTTTTCTTTCTTTCTTCATTTCTTCTTGTACAAAAGTTTGTTTTCATTGTCTCTTCCTCTTAAAGCGTTATCTATTGTGTATTTTGCCTCCAGTATTCCTTTCACAGTAGACTATACTTTGAAATGATTTATTTTATGCCTGAGTCAAGTTATCTCATTGGTTAGTGTTCCCAATTCTGATTTACGATGTTCTTTTCATATTCTGTATCATTTTAAGTGGTTTAAGAATTTGAAATACTAGATTATAATTTTCACCTTTGTGTGTACATGATAGACGTACTTCCCACAAGATTCCACAGTTAGAAGTTTTATTCCTTGTTCTTTTTTTTCTTATAGTAATTTTATTTAGGAGTTGGTCACAATCCTTTCCTATTGTTCATTTTTTATAAAATTTTTTTTCTAAATGTTTAGAAGGGCGTTTCTTCTAAGATTTTCTAATTATTGGCTCTAGAGCTCCCTCTTTTGTTGTTTTGAGGAACTGTTAAAAGTAGAGCTATTTGTTTTGAGATTTCTTGCCTTTATTCTCTCTCCGCCCCACTTTCAAAACTCATGCACAAGTCAGTGTTGTGTTTTTTTTTAATATATTCTAAGGATTGAGCGACTAGTGCACTGTGTGATTGGAGATGAAGATTAACGCTGATGTGCATAAATAAGTAAATCTTTAAAAAACGAGAATCCAGTATGAAAGGATTTCAAACTTTTAAAAAAAAAAAAGACTGACCCTGGTGTTTTCTTGAGAGTTTTTACATATAGCTCTTACGTATAGGCATATAATTCACTTTGAGTTAATTTTCATATATGTTATATAGTAGAAATCCAGCTTCACTCTTTTGTATATGGTTGTCCAAGCAGCATCTGTTGAACTCTTCCCTCCACTCATCTAGACTTTGTTATCTCTTGTCTCTGACATCCCTGTTGTACTCTATTTGGATTCTCAGAGATTTTGCCTTAACATGAACGTTTTACCTTGAAAACTAGTCAGTTTTGAAATTGTATTGGGCTTACATTGCTCCTAGACCCTAACAGTTGACTTCTTATACTCACTATTGGAGTGTGTAAAAACTCCCCATTTTCAGCTGCTCTTCAAAATCTGTTTTAGATGAGTACTCATTGACCTGTTTTGGAATTCTCAGGATACTGAGATAATCTCTGCTTCCTGTGCACAGCTAGTGATATCATGTAGTGGTGTAGTTGTTACTGCTTTGTCCTTCTCTACCCACTTGTTTTGGGGATTTTTAGAGAAACTGTCATCTGATTTTGTTGTAGCACTTGTCTGTGGGTTTTTATTTGACTTTCCTACTGTTCTGTGTGGAATCTTAGGGAAATTTGTAAACCGTTATCATTGCCATTAACAACCTCCAAGCATCCTTCAGTCTGTTTCTTAATCCTAACATTGATAATTTTCCCCTTTCATTACTACATATTATAAAAACAGTTATACAAGTTAATTTGTTTAAATAAAATGTTAGACTATATAATACAGGCATAAATGTACACCTTTTTACAGATATACATCTTGTATGTTTTCATACTAAAGTGTCTCTTTAAAAAAATCTTCATCAAATATCTTGATATATAATTCTTTGATTTTGCAAATATGGCTGTATGGTTAAGACTTCCTCCACCAGGATGGAGAGGTACTGAAGAGTTCTTGAGTTGAATGTTTTGCTTTGTTTTTTGTTTGTTTACTTTTTTACTTTGGCACTCTTAAGAATGATGGTGAGATTTTCAGTTAAATAGATATATTCAGGAAAAAAGCTTGACTTTTTAAAGTCTTTATTGCGACTAGAGTAATTGTCTTAGAAGTCTAAGTTATTATTTACTTTTAGCATTAATTGGAAGATTAAGATGAAAATGTTTGATAGCAGCTTATTTATACATATCTGTCAATTTTTGACTATATGGGGAGAAAAGTTAGTGAGACTCATTTTCAGGGATTTCTACTACCTCTTACGTTATTATGTTTAATAAATCTTGATAACTGTGTGCTTACCAAAATGAGATGAGTCATGTACACTGATGTAAGAAATCAAAAACTTTATACTTTGTTATAAATTTGTCAACTGTGGCAAATTTGTTACACTTGAAGTCATATCTTAGGAAACTTGCTTAGGAGAACAGCCTCCTAATGCCAAAAAAAGTAAATCTAGTTAAAAATTATAATGGTAAAAATAACATTTTAATTTCTACTACCAGAGGTGTTCCTCTTTTGGTTCCTACTAAAGAATACCAATCTGAACCAAAAAGTCAAAGATAAACCAAAGGGGCTATGTGGGGGAAGGGGAAGAAGGGGAGGGCAAAGATGGGGATGAGGGCAGAAAGAGCATAAGGGACTGAGATGAGGGTGCACGGGTGGAATGGTGGTGGGTACTCACTCCCTGGGGAATACAAATGATGTCAAGTATAATTAAATAAAAAAATTTTTTTAATTATATGTAAAAAAAAGAAAAGTATATATTAAAAAGCAAAAAAGGGCCTCCCTGGTGATGCAGTGGGTTAAGCAACGCACTATGAAGCAAACCACAGCCACTGCAGCACGAGTTTGATCCCTGCTGCCGGCCAGGGAGGGGACCCACATGGCGCAGCAGACCTCTCCTGCTGTGCCCGCTGCTGCCCTCAGCAGTGTGTTTCAGTCAGTCTGCCTGTTCTGCTCCCCACTCTGTCTCTGGTGAATCCGCTCATCTCCCCCACACCTCTGACCTGTACCCCAGTTCTTGTATGCATAAATAAATAAATCTTATAAATAAAAAGCAAAAAAATTTAAAAGAATACCAATCTGGGAATCAGGAGACCGGAGTCAAGTCCAGACTTTCATTTTTATTTTCTTAGTTGATTTGTGTGGTTGTAGTTTTCCTCTGTATAGCCAAAACTTAGTTGGAGTAGATTACTAATAACTCTTATTTAACAAGGATCCTTTAACTCTGTATTTAATATTTAATTACTCTCAGTGGTCTTTAACAACCAGAACTTACCAAGCCCTTATGTTAGTGACCTGCTTCTATCATTGTGAAGGTACATAGGCCCTTGAATAAATGAAAAATGGATATAGGAAAAATTTCAACTTGATAAGGAGCATCTATACAAGAAAATCTAAGACTGAAACATCATACTTGATGAAAGACTGAATACTTCCTTTCTAAGGATAGGAACAGGCAAGGGTATATGCTCTTTTCTTTCTTATTTAACACAGTGCTGGAAATTATAACCAGTGCAGTAAGCAAGAAAATGAAAGGCAGAAAGAGACAGAGAGAAACTGTTTTCATAGAAAACCCAAGGAATCTACCAAAAAAGCAACTCCCAGCAAAAGTAAGTGAGTTCAGTAAAGTCAAAGGATGGAAGATTAACGTATAAAAATAAACTTTATTTCCATATATAGCAATAAATGCATGAAAATTTAAAAAGGCAATAACATATTTTTGTGTATATTTAATACAAATCTCAGCAAATGTCATAGGGTATCTGTAGATATCAGATGAGTAATAGCTATGTAAACTGGTAGTAAAATATAAAATATTATAGTCTACATTGTATCATGGTCGTAACTTCCTATCTAAGGAACACAGCTCCTTGCAGTCTGTTGCTGTTGAGTGCTCTGGAAAGATATTCAACACTGCCACTTAGGACACTTTCTTTGCTGTCCTTCCAAATTAACTAAAATGTAGGCATTACGTAAATTAGGCTCTATTGTCCAAATTAGACAATAGGTTATAATTTCTCTTTACTCGTTTTGGATACTGAGAATTACACATAAATCAAGGGGAAAATGGAGAGTTAGTTGCTCTGATCAAGAATTAGAACTCTATAAAACTGTGATATGCTAACAGTACTAACCATAGTGTCTAAGTCATCTCTAAAAGGAATGGTTGGTGATATGAGCATTCATGTTTTCTAAATTTTCATTTTTGTCTTTCAATAAATAGCTAATAAATGGAATTCTACAGTATGTACAAAACAGTGTCCAGCACTTAATTCATACAAAATAAATTTTTGAGTCGTTGTATTCACTTGCTCCTTTTTATTGCTAAGTAATATATTCTGTTATATGAATTTGTTTACTCATTCACTCGCTGATGGACATTTGAGCCATATTTGGTTGTTGGAATGTTCTTAAATGTCAGGGCAACTTGTTCATATTGATTTTCCATTTCTTTCATCAATTACTGACAAAGCAGTATTAAAATATCTAACTCTATGAAATCCCTACCCTCTCACACACTCCCCCTTCAGTTTTGTCATTTTGCTTAATGTGTTTTGTAAATTTATTTTGGGGCTATGCATAGTAAGGGTGTAAATGTCCTCTAGATGAAGCCATCTCTAACATTATGAACTCTGTGGTGGTGGTAATCTTTTCTCTGATGTCCTTATATACACTCCAGATTTTTGCTGATCAGTATGTCTATGGAGTTTCTATTCCAAATCTTTTACTTTTAACTTATCTCTATATTTAAAATGTTTTTCTTTTAGATAGCATATTCTTTTTTTTATATACTGACAATCCTTTTTAATTGCAGTAATTACTACTTATATTTCATGGAGTTATCAGTGTGCTTGGTTAAAAATCTGCCATGTCATCTTCTTTGTTCTTTTTTTAGATCTAGATCTCTGTTCCTATCACCCCTTCTTGCTTTCTTTTTCTTTTCTTTTTTTTTTTTTGAATAGCTGAGTACTTTTTAGCATTCAGTTAATTTCCTGTTGGCTTATTTTCCATATATAGCTCTTTTTTACTTTTGTTTTTTCATTAAGTGATTGCTCTAAAGTGTGTGGTGTGTATGTGTAACTTATTACAGTTTACCTTCATTATAACACTTCAATTATAAGAACCTTATAACAGGGCTCTCCCTGGTGGCGCAGTTGGTTAAGCAACGCACTATGAAGTAGACTGCAGCCACTGCAGCACGAGTTCGATCCCTGCTGCCGGCCAGGGGCCAGGGAGGGGACCCACATGGTGCGGAGGACCTCTCCTGCTGTGCCCGCTGCTCCCCTCAGCAGTGTGTTCAGTTTATCTGCCTGTTTTGTCCCCTGCTTTCTGTGGTGAATCCTCTCACCTCCCCCCCCCCACACACCTCTGGCCTGTACCCCAGTGCTTGTATGCATAAATAAATAAATCTTTAAAAAAAAAAAAAAGAACCTTATAACACTATGCTTCCATTCTTCCCTATTCTTTGTGCCACTTTTTGTTGTTTTAATTTTACATATATATGAAGTTCTGGGATATGTTTTTGTTATTTTAACTTTAAAAAGTTATCTGTTAGGGCCTCCCTGGTGGCCCAGTGGGTTAAGCAGCGCACTATGAAGCAAATCGCTGCCACTGCAGCATGAGTTCGATCCCTGCCGCCGGCCAGGGAGGGACCTACTTGGCGCAGGCAGAACTCTCCTGCTTCACCTGCTGTGCACTCTGTCTGGTGAATCTTCTCACCTCCCTGGACTCAGACCTGTACCCCAGCGCCTGTACCTTGTAAGCATAAATAAATAAATCTTTTTTTAAAAAAGTTATCTGTTAGTGAAAAATGACTTGTTAAAGATATTTTGTTTCTTAACATATTTCTTTTCATAGTATTGTTACAGGGCAGGGAGAGAAGCACCCCAAAACCCCCAAACCTGCCCTCTCTGAATGGGTTCTGCCATCCGCCGCAATAAGACAAACATATAAGGCCTTTAATTTAATGGAAAGGAACTTTAATACAATTAGGGTACAATACAGAAAGGACAAACAACATAGTTACTAAGTTAAGCATCCAAAGTTACCCATCTCCTTGAGGGTAAAAGTCCAGCCAAATAGGATTGGCTCAAAGCAAGGCCCAAAATCCTGCCACACTATGGGTCTCTCAGTAGAGACCCATAGAAAAGGGTCAGAAACAGACAAATCTGGAAGGAAAAGACAAAAATCTAAATCAAGACAAAAGCTGCCATTATTAAGCTCCCCACAGGTCTCTCACCCACATCTGTTCCAACCAGTCCAAGACCAAAAAACAAGTGCAGTTTCTTCACATGTCCCTCTGCTCCACGTGCCGCCTCCAGGTCTCCTTGCTGCTATCCATCCTGCTTCCTTCTTACTCCCTTCCTTCTGTCCTCTCTACAGAATCTTCTTTCCCTGCTCAACTCCCCCCACTTAGGGCAGAACTGGGATTCTAGAACTTCCCCCTTTCCTGGGGACCACCCTGCCATAGTATAATTTGCTTTGTGCAGATTAGGGTTACTATTTGGTATTGTTTCCTTTCCTTAATTTCTCTTAGTGTAAATGACTGCTGGCAACAAATCTCTCAGTTTGTATTTATTTTGACTTTACTTTTGAAAGATTAATACTACATATGACTCTAGATTGATAGACTTTAAAGCATTTCAGCTGTGTTATACCATTGTAGTTAGCTTACCTCCTTTTATTGAGAAGCATGTGGTTTTTTTTTGTTGTTTTTTTTTTTTTTGGTTCCTTTGCTTAAAAACAGTCTTCAGGTTTTAAAACTTACTGTTTAAATATGTTTCCTGCCCCCCCCCATAGCCTTCCTCCAACTGGAATTCACTTGCATATATTAGATAGCAGTGTATTGACTTATAACTCAGTGGACTTTATCATTTTGGTTTGGGGGGGGCAGTATTTTTATTCTCCATATGCTTTATTTTGGATAATTCTTAACTGCTATGTCTTAAGGGTACTTTAAAATTTTTTCCTGCTGATTTGGCCACCTTTATGACTTCTTGGTCTGTTTCTATTGGCTAATTTTTATCCTGGTTGTGGTTACACTTGCCTAGTCTTTTATATGGCTACTACTTTTGAATTGGATAGTGGACACTGATTTTTTTTTTTTTCTTACACTGTTCTGTGCTGGATTCGCTTATCTTCTTTTCAGTAGTAGTAGACTTTGTTGTGGCAGGCGGTTGTTCATAGATCAGTTTGATCCTTTTAGGTGTCAGCGGACATTTTATTGAAAAGTCAGATAGTAAACATTTTAAGTTTATGACTGATATAGTCTCTGTTACAGCTACTCAATTCTACCTTTGTCCCTATTAAAGCAGCCATAAAATCGTATAAACACACGAGTGTTGTTGTCATGTTCTAATAAAACTTTCTTAAAGAAACTTATCTTGTGAGTGGTAGTTTTTTGACCTCTGCTTTAAGACATAGCCTGTTTACATTATGCTTAGGTTATCCCTTTAGGTGTCTCCTGATGGCTATAGATGTTCAGCAAGGCCTGTCTAACTAGATGGAAGTCAGTAGCTTCCTAGTCCTGTGTTGACTTTGGAAGCTCTTCATTCTGCACAATCCTGCACTCATCCTTTGTTCAGCCTCATGGAGCATCGCCTGGTACACACAGAGTTCAGGATCTAGCCAAGATCTGAGCAAAGCCCAAAGCTGTTATGCAGTCTAGTGAGCATCTACCTCCTCTGAGGTATTCTGAACCACCCCCCTAAAAAAAAAACCCAAGATTTAAAAAACTCCAGGGCGTTCATAGGGCTTACCACCTCTCAGGGATTACACTCCTATACCACATTAGCCAAAATTTGAAAACTTATACATTTCATCTAGTTCTATAGGTATTTAAAGCAAGAGGGTGATCCTCCTCCCATTTTTAACATCATATTTGGAAGCATCTGTGGTGGTTTTAAAGGAGCTGACTCTATTGTAAACTAAATTCCTTGTCAGTAGTGCCTGGGCTCTGTCTGAGTCTCACCCCAGAATTCTTTGTTAGATAAAGAACATTAATACAATGATATTGTGTGTAGTCATTGATGGGCATTTGATTAACTCAAAACTGATACCCTTTCAAAGATGATTTGTCAAAACAATAAACAGGAAAGGCTGAATGAATTATTCAGATCAAGAGATCTGAATAATAATGCAAAAGTACCACAGCAGTAATAAAATTTATTAGAGATCTTCTTTTGTCTTAAAAATTAATGCAAATTACACATTTTATTATTTCATGTATCAGTATTTAAATATGATTTGGTTACCACTTATTAGAACTCATCTCACAGAAAAAGGTACTTTTTATCCTATGATATCATACACCTCTGTAGATATGCCTTTAGACTTGTAACTTCCCTATTTTTTGAAGCATAACAATTGGAATTTTTATTTTAAATAAATTTTAGTTTCTAAATTTTAACTTGCATGATAGATGTTATCAGGTTGTTGGTGGAGATCCACCCATCAGATACGTGTTTACATGAATGTGTATTTGAGGGGAAAGTCAACATCTAATAGTAAGCCTTTCATCCCTCTAGAATGTGACCCAGGTTATTTGCTACAGTGAAATAAAATCCTGCAGTGCCTTCTCTCCTCTGGTATTGTGGATTCTTAGCTAAACATTCTTAGCTGTTGTCAAGGATTATTGACTGTCTTCTAAGGAAGGACTCGGTTATTTAGGACTTAACAATTTTTTTTAATAGCCCAGAAATAGTCTTTATTCCTTTCATTTCTAGAGTAGGGTTTTGTGAATAATGGTTTTTGTGCCCAATGAAGTGTATCATAAAACAGCTATTTTATTTACACTTGGTTTCCACTAACAATATTGATTTTTCTTTGCCATTCTGCAGTACCTTCTCCAGGCAAATTCCGCTCCCCGGCAGCACCATCTCCTCTGGCTCTTCGGCAGCCAGTAAAAGCATTTAGTAACCATGGCTCTGGTTCTCCTGGTAGCCAAGAAACAACACAGCTCACACAAACCACCTCCTCACCTGGGCCTCCCCTGGTTCAGAACACAGTCCCTGCAAACCCTCCCAGCAATATCAACAGCATGACTCTAACTAGACCTGCAGGGACAACCTCAATGAGAAGTGGCTTGCCCAGACCCAGTGCCCCTTCTGCTGGGGGTATACCAGTGCCTCGCAGCAAACTTGCACAGCCCGTTCGCAGGTAAGTGGCAAATGATCTGCTTCAACATTCTTGAGCATGAGAAAGTGGGTAGAATGACTTTACTTTCATCTCTACATTTGAAAGTGAGCAGAGAGAATACTATTTTAATAAAACATTACTTAATTGTTTTAAAAGAAACCTTTGGGACTTAAGGATATTATACCACTGTAATTCAAATTAAATATGCCCAGGCACATAACCTGATTAGAAGTCCTAGAAAAAGTATTAAAACCATTCAATTTGATTGTTAAAATTGTTCATTTTGAATATGATACTCAATGATGGTAATAAAAACATGTTAAAACTGAGATTAAGAGTTAAGATAAAACTGCTAGGAACTAAGTCTGGATATAATCCAGAGGGTATTTTGAAAGCTTGAAATCTGGGGCTATGCTGGGGTTGTTTGTTTAATCTTCAGGTGATTTTGAGTTCAACCAGATTGCATCTGTAATCTTTTCTACCTTTCAAATATGTGGTTATCACCATCAGTAAGATTAAATGTCACATGTAATTAAACTTTAAATATTTATTTGCTTGAATAAAATGCTTTCATCACATAAGCATTTAAAATTGATTTAGGGTCTCCCTGGTGGTGCAAGGGGTTAAGTCGCAGCACTGTGAAGCTGTCTGCAGCCACTGCAGCATGAGCCTCAGCCCGGGAGCTGACCCATGTGGCACAGCAGACCTCTCCTGTCTTGCCCACTGCTCCCTCAGCAGTGTATTTCAGTCAGTCTGCCTGTTCTGTTCCCTACTCTGTCTCTGGTGAATCCTCTCCATCTCCGCACCTCTGGCCTGCACCCCAGTTCTTGTATGCATAAATAAATAAATCTTTTAAAAATAAATAAATTGATGTAAACATATTACATTTCTGAGTTCAGTAGTACAGTAGCTTTGCATAGTGCTAAATAATTTATACTTCCCTTATTTAATTTTTACGATAGCATTAAATGTGTGCTGTTTTTTGTTTTTGCTTTTTGTTGGGTTTTTTTTCCCAGAGAAAAATAGTAAAATTTAATCAGGTTAAATAATCTGCCTAGGATTACACAATTAATAAGACCTTCAGTTCCAAATGTGTGTGACTTAGAGATCTTTTTAGCACTATCGCATTTGCCTCTCTAGTAATAATGACACTAAGCCTCTAATGTCACAATCATCTCTGCCCTATGTATAAATACATGATAAGGCTATTTATCCATGTGGTTGAAAAGATGAGACCATCTTTTCCTTTCTTTATTCTAGTAGCTATGTTAACAAAAAGAGGTTTTTGAGGTGACCTGATAATTAGTACAACTTGAAAATTATACATTAATTCAAAAGGATACCTACCCCCCTATGTTTATTGCAGCACTGTTTATAATAGGTAAGATATTGAGACAACCCAAATGTCCAAAACAAACGACTGGATCAAGATGTGGTATATATGGGCTTCCTTGGTGGCAAAGAGGTTTTAAGTCTCAGCACTACCAAGCTATTGACAGCCACTGCAGCATCAGGGAGCTAATCCACATGCTGTAACAGAATTCTTCTATCTCTTTCACTGCTCCCTTCCGCAGTGTATTTCAGTAGATCCACTTGTTCTGCTCCCTACTCTGTCTCTGGTGAATCCTTTCATTCTCCACACCTCTGTCCTATGCCCCAGTTCTTGTATCCATAAATAAATCTTTAAGGGAAAAAAAAGATGTGTGTATATATACACAATGGAATATCATTCAGCAATCAAAAAAGGTAAATTCATGCCATTTGCAGCAATATGAGTGGAGCTGGAAGGGATTATATTCAGTGAGATAAGCTAGATGGAAAAAGGAAAATATCAATGTTTTCACTTACAGGAGGAATATAGGGGAACCAAATAATGGGTCAGGAAAAAATAATAATAAATGATAAAACAAAATTAACAGGCAACCATAAATCAGACATTCTGCAGGGGAGGGTGAGGAAGAGGAATCAAAATAGGGACAGGACGAGCACAAGGGACCATGGTGATGGTGCATGGCCAAATTGGTAGTAGGAATTTTATGAGGGATATACCTAAGAGGAGAAAGCAAACATCGAACACAAATGAACAATGATGTAAAATATATATATAAATTTAAAAAAAAAAAAAACTTGAAAACTGTAGCAATGTGTATGTGGAAAGGATATACTAATAGCTGTGTGGGGCTTTGATTTTAGTAGTCCCGTCACTGGATCATGATGCCACCTGCAAAGGAATTAAGATATGTTGGCGATAATATGGTAATGTTTCATAAAGTCTTGCAAATCACTTTATAAAATTGCTTTGTTTCAGATCCTTGCCAGCTCCTAAAACCTACGGTAGCATGAAAGATGACAGTTGGAAAGATGGCTGTTACTGACCAGCAATGAAGAGAATGCAGAAGTCCACAGCTTCATGGATACCCCATCACCAAGCTAAAAAGACAACTTTTATATGCAGACTGTTCAGATAAGACTCTTGGGATTTATACAGTCCCAGCCTCTCTGTCTTAATTAGCACAAACTGACAGAGATGATCAAGCAGCACTTTAATGACATTTAACACCAGACTTGTTTGGTAATCATACAATCACTCTCCATGGAATCATTTTTAGTTTTGTTTACTAGAAATTAAGTTGATTTTTAAATATTTGGCAGAGGCCAATATCTGGGCAGAAAACTAATGGATGCCAAAGAGAAATGCCCATTTATGAATGAGAGAACACCTTTGTGCAGAAGAAAATGGTGGATTCTAGCTATCCAAACTTCACGTTCAACCTAATTCACTGTATAAATAGTATCAATAAAATACCTGTGTTAATGCGAACTAATTACCTACAATGTTTCACTAGTAGTTCACTAGTACTTTAAGAAACTAGGTTCAGATGAACAGGGGTGGGGGGAAAACTATAGATTTAAAACGAGATACTTAAATTTGGGAGAATTCTGTAAGTGGTTTTTGCAGTCATTAGAAAAAAATGTCATTTTGTTTAATTTTTAAGTTTTGAATGTAGCTCCACATCACCACCACCAGGTAGTGTGTAATTACAGCACACATCCATCATGTTGCATTGACACATCGGACTTCTGTGTGTTTGTTTTGATTGCCAAAAGGGCTTAATATCAGTTATACAATCTTTGTAAACTTTATAGCTTCTGGCTCAGGAAAGATGGCCTTTGCTATTGAAGCCAACTTCTTCACATACTGTTATCTGTTAGAGAACTAAGAGATCTTCTTTCTAATAACAGGTTTCCATGATGGGAAAGAGCAAGTAGTTTGTGTCTTATTCTGGATATAAAAACACCACCTCAGTGCTTACAGCCTGGAACAAAACCATTCAGTGAGAGAGAGGGAGAAAAAAATCTATGCACTTAACTTAAATATCTCTGGTAATGACAGTTTTAATTGTTGCCATTAATTGACACAACGGTTTATCATTTGGTAGGAAAATATAGCCTGCTGAATCTTACTTAAATTTACCCACCTTAAACTGAGTAACTGCAGAAAACATTCTTTGGTTATACTGTCCCTTTTGACTTAGATTCTGCCTTATATAAATTTTTTCATTTTGGTAACACCCTCCGTACATGTGACTCAAAACCTGTTGAATACTTGCTTTTTAATAGCTCTTATGTATATTCTAGAAATCACTTATTTTGGTTTTATCAGACTATTATCAGATTAAAACTTCCTTCTACAGCAGGCTTCACATTTTTGTTAACGGTTTGTTTTTAGATACTGAATTTGAACAGCTCTAAATACTGTCCATCAGGTACCTAGAGGATTTTGAAATTTGAACATAAGTTCATTTCCTGTTATTCAAAGACATTCTGTAAGTTGGCAAAAGAAGTTGAGAGAGAAATGGGAGGCTTGATATTCAGGTTAGTATAAGGTTAACAGGTTGAGAGAATGGTGAACCAGAAAGCCAAGACCCCCAACCTGCCGAGACTGACACCACGGTCATTTTATTAGCTTGACAAATAGGGAGCCATTCATTAGCACAAGCAGGGGAATTTAAACTGCCAGCCGGTGCTAGTATATTTTGATGTGTAATACAAGGAAGAAAATTTTATCCTTGGATTTGAGGGCAATGGGGACGGGTCAGGAAAGGACGGTGCCAGAATTCCACATGATGATGATCTGAAAAATGTTGCTTTTTAGAGAAGACAAAAGAAAGCATCTGCTTTGGGTGGGGGGAGGGGTATCTCATGTAAAAATCTAAGTAAAAGAACTAGCCACTGTCTCTTTTTAAAACCACATATAGACAAAACAAAATAGGTCTCAGTTTTCAGTGCAACAGTGCAAGAAAAATATGCTGCAATCTAATAATTAAGTTAAATTTTAACTATTGTGAAACACCCATTACATTTTTAGGTTAGATTATCCGTTTCAAAGGGAGTATTCAGGTTATTTAACTTTGTTTTTATGGCTGCATCAGAAAAAAAAAGTCTATTTTTTTTTATTAAAATATTTCATCACTTGTTAAAAACTTCTTTGGATCTGAGTTGGGTAAAGTGTTATTTTACCTACTGTTGTACTACCACAGACTATTGGCTTTTAGTTTCCTAAAGAGAAAAATTGCCTTTTTACTAGAATGCCTTTGTGTATTGCCAGTTTTTCTTTTTGGGAAAATCTAAGGATTCACTGTGGTTAGTCTCACAGAAGAAATGTGGATTTAATAAACTAGTGCCTATGATTTTAACTTATGTTTGCTATATAGTAGTAAGGGTTTTATGAATGTTGATTATTTTTTTGTGCCAACAGCCCAGAATTGTCACTTATATGTAAGCAGAAAACTATGAGCTCTGCTTCCAAAGTTATTTAATTTTCTCAGTGTTTGAATGTTATTTTTTTGTAAGTGTGTTAATAAAAAGTGTAAAGAATTGGAAAAAAAATATAAATATTCTTAACCCAAGCATTTGCTGGATCATTTTTCTACAAAACTTGTTTGTATAATATAAAACACTCTTGGAAGAGTTGACTTTTTCAGTTTTCATACCCTGGAAATCACATTTTGTAAAACTGGGGACCATTCATAATTGTCAGATACTTTTTAAAATTATTATCTCAATACATCACTTTTATAAAAAAAGTTTTTTTGAAAGGAAATTAGATACATATGTGGCCCCAGATGTTTGTATAACTCTAGAATGATCTAGACTATGTATGTTTGAATTAACTTTTTATTGACTGTACAGACGTCCATTTTTGACATTACGCATGGTCCTTTTAGATCACATGAAGTTTGATTTGCAAACATTTCTATAGCTGAACTTGTATGTGTGGTTGCCTCCTTAATAAACAGCCTGACCATAATGTTTATTATTAAAATTATATTCGTTTTTTCAAGTGTTTTATTAATTTCTGAATATGGTAAGATTCCTCCCCACCCCACTTGCCTACAATTAGTTTTAATAAATTTCTCAGTTTATTTATATATATATAAAAAAAACCCAAATAATATTGCTCATTCAGGCCTGATGTTCATGGGGTTGGAATGTGTCATATATTTCTCTCTTGTTTATTTTATATGTGGATTATTTGAACTACATTTTTAGTTCACTCTAAATTGGTATGTTCTGAAACTTTTCACTTATTGATACCTAATTGGAAAATGCTGGGATATATATAAAAAGTGAAAAATCATTATATAAGCATTTCCAAGGAGAAAAATTAATACATTTTTAAAACAAATATGAATATTAAGTTCATTGTGTACATCTTTTATGGATGAATGGAAAAAACTAAGAATTATACACTGTTTAATTCTCCACAATCCTTTAAGAAATTTTAACTATCCTTTATGTTACAGTTAGCCTCACTAGTGGGGCATTAAGAAATGACACCTTTGGAGGCCTCCCTGGTGGCACAGCAGGTTAAGCAACACACTATGAAGCAAACACAGCCACTGCAGCATGAGTTTGGTCCCTGCTGCCAGCCAGGGGGTAACCCACATGGCACAGCAGACCTCTCTTGCTGTGCCCACTGCTCTCCTCAGCAGTATGTTTCAGTCAATCTACCTGTTCTGTTGCCCACTCTGTCTCTGGTGAATCCTCTCACCGCCCACACCTCTGGCCTGTACCCCAGTTCTTGTATGCATAAATAAATCTTTTTTAAAAAATGACACCTTCATGTTTTAATTTTTCTCTCAAACCAACCTAGACACTTTTAAGAAATATTTAAAATTAAATGTCAAGATACTTCTAAATCAATGAATGTGAAATTTACTTCCATTTGTTTTCTACTGCCACAGGAAAACATGGAGTTTTTTATGAAATATTTGATATTTAGTTTTAAGTTACAAAAGTAGAATAATGATAGAGAAATTAATTTGGGGGGAGGAGGGTGTGAACAGACTATTCATGTGAGCATGATGCTGAAGTTAGCAAGCCCCTTACATATTTTGAACTATCCTAAATATAAATCTGAATGGGCTAACTTTGGTTCTTAGGCTTACAGTGGAACAGATTTCACTCATGACTTAATACAATTCAGTTAAAACTACTTTAACTGCATGCTAATTCCAAACCAATTCTTTATTTACACTGGTAAGAATTTTTTCTCACTAGACGATAAAGCAAAAAATGTCTGTTTTGATTTTGAAAGTAATAGACTTTAAATTGCTTTAAAATAAAATTTAAAATATTAATATAAAGGTGAAAATGATGGTTGTCTGCAACCCCACCATCCAGACAAATATTTAAATGCTGACATACCACTATTATAAAATATTAAGTGGAAGGGTAGAAAGTCTTCTGTTAAAGATAAGAAAATACTTTTCACTTAAAATGCAGATAGACATTTACTTTTGAACAGAGGTGTATATTAACTGATACCAAAAGCTTGGCACATATTTCTCATTTCCTGATTATAAATATGAAAAATTATGTATGTTCTTTGTTGAAAACTAGAGAAATACGGTAATTAAAAAGAAGAAAAAGCACTTGATTCTGTATGTAATTTGTCAAATTTGAGGATGTCCTTTGCACCAAGAAGAGTTAATTTTTCAAGTATTTAAAAGTTGATGCATAAAATATATACAAAAAAATGTACAAAACAAATGACTACTGTTAAGGTCAGTGATTTATTTCTAAATGACATGTTTAACCTTCATGGAGACAAGAAATAAGCTATTCACAGCATCCCAAAATGTTTCCTAATACAACATGCTGGACTCCCTCCGCTTCCATAAAAAACAGCTACCTGACTTCCAACATAATTTAGTTTTGCCTATTTTTGAACTTTATATCCATGGAACCATACACTTGTTAATTTTGTTCTGTCTAAAAAGGGAGTTTCTCTTAGGCACTCAACAAAAATAATGAGATTCACTATTTTGTTGCTGTCATTACAGTTTGTTCATTCACTACAGTTTGTCATTACAGTTTGCCCATTTTAATGAGAAGTACAGTTGGGTCTCAAAAATAATGCAGTTTTGAACTTAAAAATAGTCAAAATGGAGTAAGCCCTCAAAGACCTCTCTCCCGCTTAAAAATCTGGACAAAATGCTAACATCAAAGATCTGAGGCTATTGAGTCACAGCAGGGCTCCCAGTAGAGCTATCACAGTTAACTATGAAAGAAAAACTCAGGAGACCAGAAAAAGAGCTCCTGGAAGCTACAAAATGCTGGGTATTTATATTTTCTCTTGTTGATAAGCCCCAGCCAATCTCCAATAGCAAGCAGTGCCAACATTTGAAAGTGATGGAAGCCTGATCTTTCTGGACAGAGAAAATGGGAAGAACCATTACAGTCTGAAGAGTTATCTTCATTTGTTCTACTCAGGTATGAAGGTGGTCTGGGTCAAACTATAGAAATAGTGGTGGAGCTAAAATTCCAAGACAAACCCAATGAACATCAGAGGACAAGGCACTTGCCTGTGGGACAGGTGGGGAGTCCAGAGAAAAGAGAATAGGAGAACCGGGTCCTCTTACTCTGTCTTGATTAGCTCAAGCTCCAAGGTTACCTCTAGCTGCACATACTCAGGGCAGCCCCAAAACAGAAGAGTAAGGAATTTGAGGACCACACCACTAAACATGATAACAGACTAATTACTCAGTAAGTGTATGTGTGAGATAACACCAACACAGTGTAATAAAGCTTTTGTAAAATTAACTGACAGAACCACAATCTACAAAATATGGAGCAAATTTGCAACCTGAACCTGCCTGGATTGATTGTTAAAATCAACATTGTTTAAAGAATATTTTAGCAGGACCTACCTAGAGTCTAAACTATGATAGTCACAATGTAATCTTCAGTTACACAGCATATAAAGAACCTGGAAGATGTGACTGATTCTCAGAAAAGGCAATGAATGTCAACATAAATGATCTGGATGTGACAGAAGAGGCAGTGATATTGAAGTGAGATCAGTAGAATTGATTCATTTTAGAGAACAGAGAAACAGAATAGAATGAGAGCCTCAGAAACCCGAGGACAGATACCAAAAGGTGTAAGTAACATTTGTGTCATTGGAGTCTGGTAATAACCTGGTCCTCCAAAGAAAGGTCCTTTTCTGTAACATTTTCCGATGTCCAATATTCCCACTGTGGCCATTTTCAAGCTAACAACATGATGTTTGTGAACACAGAGAAAAGATATACAGTCAGCTCTTATGAGCCTGGTACAAATAGGCTCTAGCACCCCAATATTGGAATCCTAGAAAAAAAAAGTGGTTAGTATAGAAAAATATTTGAAAACACATTTAATGAAAGACAAAAATTTGCAGATTCAAGAATCTCAGTGCTTGTTTCAACAACACATAGGCTAAAACTGGAATAATACAAATAACAGTGTGGCTCATAGGCTGTAGGATGACATGCAAATTCATGGAGTAGCATCCTGTGTTTTTTAAACTACCACCTCAGATGATTTTTTTTAAATGCTAGATTTAAGAAGACAACCAATAAAAACAAAATAAAGGAATCTCGGCAATCTTAACCTCTCAGTGGATAAACCACACCTGGACACATCATTATTAAACTGCTTAACTCAGAATAAACTCAAACACATAGCAGATATGTTGTAATTAAATTGCTGAAAATCATAGAAAGATAAGGTAGCTAGAGAAAAACATACTACAAACAGGATGACAGGTTTTTCATCAGAAAACAGGGAAGCCAGAATATGGTGAACTCTCATTTCTACAGTGCTGGGAAAAAAAAAGTATTATCAATGAGTTCTCTATTCAGTGGAAATTTTCTTCAGGGTTTGAGGGAAAATGAATTTTTGTCTGCAGGCTTGATTTGAAGGAAATTATGCCAGAGGGAAGCTTAGAACTATAAGAATGATGGAAAAACAACTCAAATGTTTTGTGTGTGTGTGTATATATATATATCTATATATATATATATGGGGAGGGGTATGTATGTGTATATATATCATATATATGTATACACATATATGTAAATATAAAAAATATTTTTCTTCTAAGTTCTTTAAAATATGTATGACTGATGAAAACAAAAACTGAATTGTCAGGATTAGTTTCAATACTGTAAAAAGAGTAAAGCGGCTTACATAGTTAAAAGACTAGAAATAGTAAAATATTAACTAAAGAAGATGTGAAATAATAGATAGTATATTTTAATCATAATGATTGCAATTGAAAGAGGGAGAGAGAAAAAGAGAGTAGATAAGTTATAATGCATAAATTCAAATAACCCAAAAAAAGAAGACAGCAAAAATGGAAGATCAAAAAAAGGACAACAGAAAACAAATAGTAAAGAGGCAGACCTAAGTAAATACAACATACCAATAAGGACATTAAATAAAAGTTATTTAAACATCAAGTTTAAAGAGATTGTCAGAATGTATATAAAAAGACAAGACCCAGTTACAAATCTAAAATGATTTTTTATGTAAATAAGCTACAGGTTAGAATAAGAAGATAAACAATGCAAACATCCATAAATTGGATCGACTATATTATTAGACAAAGTAACTTCTGAACAAGAAACATTACTAGGGACTGAACGGGAAATTACAAAATGATGAAAAGTCAATTCAAAAGAAAGATGTAGTAATCCTAAAAATGTATGCACCTGATAAACAGATCTTCAGATTTGTGAAGCAAAACTAGTAGACTGAGATGAGAAATAGATCCTTAATGACATGGTAGAAGTAGACCAAATTAGGATATGGAAGACTTGAGCAATATTATTAACTCTCTTTGTTAACATTAAAAGAACATTCAATCCTGTAGCACATGGAAAAGTCACAGAGACAAATTTAATGTTGGATCATAAAACACAAAGAACAAATCCTTTCTTAGCAACTTTTATTGTCTGAACGATCGCTAAAAAAATCTAAGGGGTCTCCTTGGTGGTTCAAGGGGTTAAGTCACAGCACTATGAAGCTATTACAGCCTCCCTGGCTCGGGAGCTGACCCACATGGCGCAGCAGACCTCTCCTGTCTTTCCCACTGCTCCCCTCAGCAGTGTATTTCAGTCAGTCTTCCTTTTCTGCTCCCCATCCTGTCTCTGGTGAATCCTCCCACCCCTCTCCCTGCACCTCTGGTCTGCACCCCAGCTCTTTTATACATAAATAAAATAAAATAAATAAAAATAAAATCTTTAAAAAAAAAAACTGAAACAATGGGGGCTCCCTGGTGGCACAAGCATTATAAAGCAAACCGCAGCCGCTGCAGCACAAGTTTGAGTTCCATTCCTGCTGATAGCAGGGGAGGGGACCCACATGGCACAGCAGACCTCTCTTGCCTTGCCCCGCCCCCCTGTTCCCCTTGGCAGTGTATTTCAGTAGATCTGCCTGTTCTGCTCCCCACTCAGTCTCTGGTGGATCCTCTCACCTGCCCCTCCACCCCCACCTGGCACCTCTGGACTATACCCCAGTACTTGTATGCATAAATGAATAAATCTTTAAAAAATCAAAAACAACAATAAAAAAAAAACAATGTAAACCAACATTACCTCACTTAAAAAAACCAGGGGAAGGGGCCTCACTGTTGGGGCAGTGGGTTAAGCAACGCACTATGAAGCAAACCACAGCTACTGCAGCACGAGTTCTATCCCTGCTACCGGCCAGGGAGGGGACCCACATGGTGTGGCAGACCTCTCCTGCCTTGCCCACTCTCCCCTCAGCAATGTGTTTCAGTCAGTCTGCCTGTTCTGCTCCCTACTCTGTCTCTGGTGAATCCTGTCACCTCCCACAACTCTGGTCTGTGCCCCAGCTCTTGTGTGCATAAATAAATAAACCTTTAAAACAAAAACCCAGGGGAAGAATAACTAAATGCCACAAATAACAAATGAGTTTTTAAAATAATAAATAAAAACAAATTTTAAAATAATAGCCAAGTTCCAAAAACCTTTAAAATGTTTAGTAATTTTTAAAATCTTTTTTGAAGCTTTCATAAATAGATGGTGAATATTGCTTGAAGATATAAGCTCATAAGTAAAACATGATCATCTTCTGTGTTCAGTTGATTTGTTTCCTCTCTAGATACTAGTTATCCTTATCCGTCTTACTGCAAAAAAGACAATGTGAAGCCTTGGGGATACAGAATGGGCGAATCCCCAAATATGCCTCTGTAACACGTGAATTGTTTTGAACTGAGGGCATCTAGGACCCAGAAGGCCTAAGAAGCTTTTCTTGACTCCTCTCTTAACTGCCTGAAGTAATTCACCTGGAGATCCTATCCTGGAAAGCCTTCACCTGAGTTACTACAAGGACTAAGAGGTAAATGTGGTAGACTTGGGGGCGGTTTACAAGGTCTCTGCTCAAATTCCTCTCTGTCCCTTTCTCTCTGCTTCACATGGCAAACATTTATTTACCAAACATGAACATCTTATAAGTTATCTCCCATAATTTAGAAATCCCACACTTTACCTCCTCCTCCCTGGCTCAGGAGAGCATATAAACCCCAGTTGTGGGGCCTCCCTCGTGGTGCGGGGTTGTCTCAGCACTATCTCGCTACCACCAGCCAGGGTCTCCCCTGCTGCTCCCCTCAGCAGTGTACCTCAGTCCATCTGCCTGTTTTGCTCCCCACTCTGTCTCTGGTGAATCTTCTCTCCTCCCTGCCCCCACTCCCACCTCTGACCTAAGCCCCAGTTCTAGTGCGCATAAATAAATAAATCTTTAAAAGAAAATAAGTAAACCCCAGTTGTCTGACAATTGGAGAACCCTGGTTTTTGTGGGTTTCCTATATTTGTGGAATTCAGTTTGCTGTACACAGGAGCCCCCTATAGGGTCAGTGAAAATGATCAGGCTTTTCCGCCCTTCCACCATTGGTGTCGATAATGGACACCTGCGGTCCTGCACGCGTGCCTGATGGCGGCCCCTCAAGCAGGGTGTGGGGATGCGCAGGTGGGTGCACCTGGGCTGAGACACGGGTGTATAAGGACAGCATCATGAAGATGCCAGCAGAGCAGAGGCGAAGAGATGGGAGCAGTGACCAGAGAGCCCAGAGAGCGAGCTAGGAGGACTGCCAGCCTCCTGGCCCTGGCGCTGGCCTCCCGGGCTCCCCGCCTCCCGCCTGCCTGGGTCGCCTCTGATGTAAAGAGCAATAAGAGCCTGAAAAAGCTCCTCCTTGACCGTCTGCTCAGATCAGGAAGAACCTGCTCCAGTTACATTTTTTATGCCAGTGACTCACTTCTTCCTGCCTTTATCAATTAAATTCAGAGGTGATTGTAGGAACCGTTGTCATGGAGTAAATTCTAGGCACTGGATTTTAATTCTCTCTACGCCAGTTAACAAAGTCTATAGGGTGCCTAGTTTCTTTTAACTGTCTTTTGGATATTTGTTTCACAAGCCTCTTTTGGCATGTTTCTTGATTTTTTTCACTATGTTAAAAGTTTAAGTGGCAGAAATCTGACAGTAATTTGGGCAGAGGAAGGAAGGGAGAGGAGAAAGTGTTAACTATGCTTGCTCATTAGAACTAGGATAATAATGATGTTTTCATGAGGTTTTGGCTTCAGTGAACAGGCTCCTTTGACCTCTGAGAAAAGTTTCAGCAGAGTTCCCCTTTCGGGGCACAGGCAAATTTACCCAGGAAACAAAGACGTTTGCACAGAGGGAGGCAGGTGAAGATTACATTTAAAAAGGACAGCGTTGTTGGGCAAAGAAGAGAGGCACCTGCGTAGTCAGGCCGCAGGAGAGCTACATTTTGCCAGTGCAGAAATTGTGTTGGTTCTTTTGCGGAGAGATCCATCCCTTCGTGGAATTGTCATCTATTGCTAAGTTAACCACTTCTAGGGTGTGACTAGGTTGATTTGTAGGGATCTAGGGCCTTTACAGTGGCCCCCAACTCCACACCTGCAGCTCCTGGCACTTTCTATAGCAGTTTGATACTTTGCTTTAGCAAGCAGCTGGTGCCTGAGTTTTTCGTTTCTAACAACTATTGTAATCACTTAGTCATGTCTATCTCCACTTCCAGTTTCTGGTCTTGTGATGCCTCCATCCTAAATTTTCTAACTCTTAGCCTTCATTGATGATACATACGTAGGGCTGAATGCTGTGATAGTATAACATAATAAGAAATACGTATTTGCTTTTTGTCCCTGTTCCTGATACAGTTCCTAAAACCCTAGTGTTTCCTAGTGAAGAGAGCCTCAAGGTGTCTTGTTATATTAATGAGATGCCTTTGGAACCTCACCCGAGGAAGGGCCTGGTGATTAGAAGAATAAATTTTGTGATTAGAGGGTTGGAACTATCCATTCAGGGCCCCCCTGGTGGCGCAAGGGGCTAAGCACCGCACTATGAAGCATCCGCAGCCACTGCAGCACGAGCTTGATCCCTGGCCAGGGAGGGACCCACATGGCGCAGCAGACCTCTCCTGCCTCACCTGCTGCTCCCCTCAGCAGTGGATTTCAAGGGATCCACCTGTTTTGCTCTCCACTCTGTCTCTGGTGAATCCTCTCACCCTCTGCACCTTGGTCTGTACCCCAGTTTTTGTATGCAGAAATAAATCTTTAAAAGAAAAAAGAAACTATGCAGGGAGAGGAGGAAAACTGGGGGTGAATCAGTCACCAGTCGTCAGGGATTTAATTAAACATGCCTATGTTGTGAAGCTTCCATTAAAAGCCCAGAGAATGGGAATTTGAGAACAGTGATGTCAGGAGATCAGGGAAGGGTGGAGCCCACCCCCACCCAATCTGGGCCTGCGTTTCTTTTTCACCTGTGTTCCTGTGTTGCATACTTTTATAATAAACCTGTAACTGGTAAGTAAAATATGAGCCCCTTTAGCAAAATAATCAAGCCCAAGATAGGTGGGTGTGGTGCCAGGAAGGGCACAGAGCAAGTTCTCGATGATTCTGGGCAGATGAGTCAAGGAAGGAGTCCTGGAGCCCTTGAAGGCTTTTTTCAGGCTTTTATTATCAGAGGTGACCTAGTACAAGGCAGGCAGGGGGGCCGGGGTGGGGGGCAGGAGGCTGGCAAGGCCTCCTAGCCCCCAGCACATCTTCATTCTCTGGGCTCTAGCCTCTGGTGCTTCTGCTTCTGCTGCTGCTTCTCTGGTCTCTTCTCCCCTCGCTCTTCTGCTGGCATCCTCGTGACACCGCCCTTACATGCCCCGTATTGCAACCCAGATGCACTCACCTGTGCATCCCACTTAAGCTTGCGTGCAGGACCTCAGGTGTCCATCATCACACCAATAGTGGGAGGGTGGGAAAGCCTCATAACTTTTCCATTTATCTACAGGGAGTCATTGGAACTTCCCTCTTTGGAGGTGCTTTGCAGCTGTCATCTGCAGTGGAGAGGGGAGCAGTCTGTAGGGTGGGCCCTGGTCCTGTGGCACCTGGAACTATATCCAGGTGAAGAGTCTCAGAGTTGAATTGTAACATCCCAGACAGAGGCAGAGAATTGTTTGGTGGTGTGGTAAAAAATCCATAATTATAATTGGTGTCAGAATCATAAATGTCTTAGCTCTTAGATCTAATCCTGATTCATTAATCTAAAAGAATGTAAACCCACTGAAAATAGCTCATCAGTCCTTGATTAGCCATCCCCTAGGAGGCCCTAGTTAGCCCTGTAGGGGATACCTATTTGCCAATTCCGCGGGCTCTTTACATGAATACCCGCTAGGTCCGACGCCCCCCTCTCTCTTCAAGCACATTTTGCTATTGTGGTTGCTTTACTTTTTTTATGGTTGAATATATCTACTCTTTCTATGGGTGGTATTTTAACTATGATGCTTATTATTTCCAAAACAAACTTTTAAATCTTAGGTATTAGCCCTCTTTGAAAGCCAAGATGCTACTTTCTATTTTAAACACTAGGTGGAGCTCTTGTTCCCCTTGGATTGTTTAAAAGCTCAGCTCTCAGCTAGCTCTGATTTCAATTTTATTTTCAGTACAAATGTTTCATTGGTAAATTTTCGTTTCTATCAAAATGACCACTAAATGTAATGTCCTATCTCAGGAAGCATTCCAAACAGAAGAGGGACATTAGACCGAAACTGAGGAAATGCTATACACTTTGCTAGTGTATACCAATGTATCAATACTTGTTTAATAGTTGTGACAAGTATACCTTACTAATGTAAGATGCTAATAGGAGAAACTGGGTATAGGGTCTATGGAAACTCTGTATTCACTGTCTTTGCAACTTTCCCCTAAGCCTAAAAAAATAACAAAAATGTTTATTAAAAATATACATTTTTAAAAAGTGGGGCCAGAACCCCACTTCCATTCTATTTACTTTGCATCATGAAAAATGCTGTAAAGATAATATATTTGAGGGGCTCCTTGGTGGCCTAAAGGTGAAGTCTCAGCTCTATCACCTCTACAGTCTGAGTTCAACCCCGGGCCAGGGAGGCGACCCACATGGCACAGCAGACTTCTCATCTCGCCCGCTGCTGCCCTCGGCAGTGTGTTTTAGTCAGTCTGCCTGTTCTGCTGCTCCCCACTCTGTCTGGTGAATCCTCTCACCTCCAGAGACTCTGGCCTGTACCCCAGCTCTTGTGTGCATAAATAAATAAATCTTAAAAAAAAAAAAAAAGTTTTAGGGCCCTCCCTGGTGGTGCAGTGGGTTAAGCAACACACTATGAAGCAAACTGCAGCCACTGCAGCACGAGTTAGATCCCTGCTGCCGGCCAGGGAGGGGATCCACATGGCGTGGCAGACCTCTCCTGCTGTGCCCACTGCTCCCCTCAGCAGTGTGTTTCAGTCAGTCTGCCTGTTCTGCCCTCTGCTCTGTCTGGTAGATTCTCTCACCTCCCCACACCTCTGGTCTGTGCCCCAGTTCTTGTATGCATAAATAAATAAATCTTTTTTAAAAAAGTTTTAAAAATCTAGCAGTAAAGAACATCTACAACTGAAATAAACATACTTTGAGAAAAGCTAAAAACATCTGCTTTCTACTCAGATGATTCCTTTGAATAAAGGGAAGAAAACATTTTTCCAAATCTGTCAAAGGATATTAACCCCTGAGGAATATGCCAACTTCTACACCAGGACCTCCCAGAAGAATTGTGCGTGTTCTTCAAAAAGTGTGGTCCCGGGAGCACTCACTGCTAAGGTCAGTCATGCAGACTCACCTCTTTCTAAACTCACTGTTCAAAGTAGCAAAGAGGAGACATAATGTGGGTAGGAAATAAAATGGCAAAAAGAAAAAGCTGTTGAGAGAGTAAAAGGTTGCCAGAAAAGAAACACAGGTGAACAGTTCTGCCCCCTTTCCCCCATCCTCAATTTTCTCAAAATTGTTCAGACCTTCAGCCCCAGATGCTCTGCTCCTGCAACACCAGTGCTTCACACTCCCCAATATTCCACCTCCCATTAGCAGCTATTTTCTTCCAAATGCCAGCTTTGGGTAATTAACTATCCCCACTTCCTGTTTTGTACTGAGTCTTTCTTTTTTCCTCAAGAACTCTTATTCCTTCTCTAGGAAGTCTCCTGCTTGATAAGCCTCACTCGATTGGAAATTAGTGTCCCCAGTTCTAGCTGAAGCCAGCTAACGCTTCTCGTCGCTGGCTAGCTCGGGCTCCTCCACATCCGGCCGCGCTCGCCCTCACCCCGCCCTCACCCGGATCCCTCCTTGCCTCCCCCTGCATCTGCCAGCGGTCCAGGGATGAGCCTCACGGGAGGGAGAGCAGCCCGGCCTGGCGGCCTGGCGTCTGCGGCCAGAGCTCGCTGCAGACCGGCTCACAGCAGCTCACAATTGGATTTGTTCATGTGAATGCCTGGGGTTTGGGCACCTGGGAGTCAACTGCAGCAAATATCGAGCCTGCTGGATGAAATGATCAAGCCCAGACCCACAAGCAGGTCCAAGCTTCTCCACTCTGCGGCTGGCTGAGGGGCGTGTTAGGAGTAGGAAGAGATTTTGTGAGTTGTAATCGTCTCTGCAAACAAGAATTCAGTTCCAACCTTTTCTCTAAATGAACAGCGATGTGAGAAAATTAAAAAATAAATAAAATACTACCCAAATGAAAAAAAAATTTTTTTAGAGCACCAAGCTGCTGTCAGAGAATTGCTTGATAATGTGGAGGAAAAAACCCTTCCCCATGTTGAAGTCGGTGACCAAAATCATTACCTCAATTTCTAATCCTGTTGGGGGGGGGGATTAGTCTTCCTTCAAAAATGAACCATTATCAATCATCATCAGGCATTTATTAAATAGCAAAGAGAATGTTTCATAATTTTAATGAAAGGTTTTTTGGTCTTTTTTTTTTTTTTGAGGATTTATTTATTTATGCACACAAGAGCTGGGGTACAGGTCAGAGTCATGGGAGGTGAGAGGATTCACCAGAGACAGAGCGAGAGCAGAACAGGCAGACTGACTGAAACACACTGCTGAGGGGAGCAGCGGGCGCAGCAGGAGAGGTCTGCTGTGCCATGTGGATTAACCCTGCTGGCTGGGGCCAGGGATCAAACTAGTGCTGCAGTGGCTGTGTTTGCTTCACAGTGTGTTGCTCAACCCACCGCACCACCAGGGAGGCCCTAATAAAAGGTTTTAAGGAAAACATCAGTAAGAGATGTCTTACTTAGTTTCAAATTAGAGCATAAAATCCCCAATTATTTAAAATAACTTGACATCCATTAGCAAATCACGTTTCAACTCAGTTAGTGCAATCACTGTAATGTTTGACAGTGCAGGTAATCTACAGTTACCTAGGATTTGATTTTCTTGGCAAACTTGCCACCTGAAGCATAACTGGTTAATAAACTGTGTCTGGGCCTCCCTGGTGGTGCAGTGGGTTAAGGCGCGCACTGTGAAGCAAACCGCAGCCACTGCAGCAGGAGTTTGATCCCTACCATAGGCCAGGAAAAGGACCCACATGGCACAGGCAGGCAGACCTCTCCTGCCTCACCCGCCCACTGCTCTCCTCAGCAGTGTGTTTCAGTCAGTCTACCTGTTCTGTTCCCGGCTCTGTCTCTGGTGAATCCTCTCAACCCCTGTACCCTGTACCAGCTCTTGTATGCATAGATAAATAATTTTTTTAAATAAAAAATAAACTGTGTCTGAATCATATTCATTTAAGACTGCAGTAGAATTTCTTGGCAGACTTTCTTTTAATGGGCTGGGCTCTAACCTGAGAAGTTTTCAGTGAAAATGATGCTGTGATGGAGCCCCTGGCATTGAAGTGCTGCTAGCTGCAGCCAATTAAAAGGCAGAATCAGCGGGCTGAGACACGTGGCTTCACAGACTGACGTCAGGAATTTTATTTCCTGGAACCACTTGGATCATCAAAGTCTAATTGACCAGTCAGATGAGAAAGGGGAAAACATCATTGCAGTGTATGTTTTTCATCAACTAATGGAGATCCTCAGTTTCTCACCCATCACCCTCTTCTCCATGTGCACCAGGGATGCCAAGCAATCCCGGAATCCAAGGGCCCCAGAGTCCAAGGACTCCTTCTTGGTTCTTGTCTTTGTCTAGGAAAGAATTTGACATCGAGGGCCTCCCTGGTGATGGAAGGGATTAAATCACAGCACTGTGAAGTTATCTGCAGCCACTGCAGCACGAGTTTGCTACCCATTCAGGGAGCTGCCCCACAGGCAGAGCAGACCTCTCCTGCCTCGCCAGCTGCTCCCCTCAGCAGTGTGTTTCAGTCAGTCTCCTGTTCTGCTCCCCACTCTGTCTCTGGTGAATCCTCTCACCCCACCACCTCTGGCCTGCACCCCTATTCTTTTATGCATAAATAAATAAATCTTAAAAAAAAATAAAATAAAAAGGCAGTGGCAGGCCTCCCTGTCTGGGGAGGCTTCTTTGGGAGTCAGCCTGAAGTGGTGTCACTGAAGAGTTTCCAGGGCATGAGGCAGCTGGCGGTGTCTCCTTGGCCAGGCTTTCCTTCGGCTTTAATACCCCGGCTTCATAGGGTGCAGCTTCTCTACAGATTTTGGTAAAGTTTGTAGAGAAAGAATTTGTATTTTCCCCCAAATCCAGTATTGTAAGTGAAATGATACAGAGGTAAATTTTTTTAAAGATTTATTTATTTATGCATACAATAACTGGGGTACAGGACAGATATGTGGGGTGGGGGTGTGTGTGTGAGAGGATTCACCAGAGACAGAGTGGGGAGCACAACAGGCAGATTGACTGAAACACACTGCTGAGGGGAGCAGCAGGCGAGGCAGGAGAGGGCTGCTGTGCCATGTGGGTCCCCTCCCTGGCAGGTGGCAGGGATCTAACTCGTGCTGCAGTGGCTGCGTTTGCTTCATGGTGCATTGCTTAACCCACTGTGCCACCAGGGAGGGCCCTGACTGGGGAGCTTTCTTTTTTTTTTTTTTTTTTTTAAAGATTTATTTATTCATGTATACAAG
>JAGFMF010011678.1:311713-332450 GCA_019455555.1 Galemys pyrenaicus | reverse complement strand
CCCTCCCTGGCCGGCAGCAGGGATCGAACTCGTGCTGCAGTGGCTGTGGTCTGCTTCATAGTGCGTTGCTTAACCCACTGCGCCACCAGGGAGGCCCAAGACTGGGGAGCTTTCTAAGGGAAACTAGGACCTGTAATCTTTTGACTCCAGCTGCTAAGTTCTGGGAACCAAAAGGGGTGACACTTAATCCCCAGGCTACCAGGGAGGCCCCAGTTATCTGAGTTTTAAAGTAGCTAGGGTAATTCTAATAAAGGGGATTTGTGAACCACTGTTTTATAAAGTAATCATAATAATAACAGTAGATAATAGTGTAGGGTAAATGCAAGTTATCAGCTTCTGTTCTCCCACCATCAGCATCAGTGATTGGCACCTGTGGGCTTACACACGTGCCTAATGGCAGCTCCCTGAGTGTGGTGTGAGCAGGCGTGTGGGGGCGCACCTGAGCCCAGAGACTGAGCACGTAAACACAGCAGCAGAGGCCTGGAAGCGACAGAGGACCTAGTGGGGGAGTACAGGAAGAGCGTGAGAGAATGGCTAAAAGCAAGCACATATAGGGATTCACAGGGGCCCAAGTTGCTGTCTCCCTGGTGCTTTGCTTCCCCCCAACCTGTGGGGATGATGCCAAAGGCTCCAAGTTTCTCTTCAAGCTGCCTGAACCGACGATGAACGTAACTGGGCTGGGAAGGTTCTAGAACAAATATTCACTAAGTGTTTTAGCATGAGCCAGGCATCATGCTAAGTCTTCAGGTGTTTATTCTTAATCCTCATGGCAAGTCACATTTGGTCGTCAGGTGAGAAACAAGCTGAGAACGCAGTAGAAATTTGTTAGTGGTAAATCTTAGGCTGAAAGCCAAAGGTCTCTGATCTCAACGCCCATGCTCTTTTTAGCACCAGGCATTTTTCAAACCTTTCAATTACTTGTAGGATTCTCTGATACCTCATTTCTCGAAGTGTGGTCCTTTAAGAATTTATCTCCTGGAAATATGTTAGAATTTCAGAATCTCCGGCCCCACCCCAACACTGAATTAGATTCTGCATTTTAACAAGACCCCCAGGTAATAGCTAAATACATTAAATTTGGAGAAGCACCTTTTGAATCTAATCCATTCATTCGTACCCCCTCTCATACCAAAATAAATTGTACTTTCCTATTACATGTATTATGAAAATGCCTGCTATCTTGAGCAATAGGAGACATTCATGTATGAGCTTCGATTCATTCATTAATTAGATTCACTGAACTAATGTTATTATTTCTCACACAGACCATTGCAATTATCTCCTATTTGAATTCTCTCCAATCTTGTAACCCCTGCAAACCATTTTTTTTTAAAGATTCATTTATTTATGCACACAAGAGCTGGGGTACAGGCCAGAGTCTTGCGGGAGGTGAGAAGGTTCACCAGAGACAGAGTGGGGAGCAGAACAGGCAGATCCACTTTTGTACACTGCTGAGGGGAGCAGTGGGCGAGGCAGGAGAGGTCTGTTGCACCACGTGGGTCCCCTCCATGGTGGAGATCAAACTTGGGCTTCTGTGCCGCGAATGCTTCACAGTGTGACGCTCAACCCGTTGCGCCACCAGGGAGGCCCACTGCAAACCTTTTTTTATAAAGCAATGGTTTATTTACTAAAACAAAATCTTGGTGAAAAACTATTCTAATCAGGTACAAGTGCAGTCGTTTTGGGTGTGTGCGTGCGTGCGTGCGTGCGTGCGTGTGTGTGTGTATAGCTCATGACAGCTGTCTTCCTAGCTTCTCTCTGTCCCCCTCATCTGAACCTCTGTGTGTCTATGTTGCTCACACGACATCCTTGCCCTAGCCGTCCTCCAACATGGCATCATAAATCTTCCCTGATCAGTTTGGAGGTGCATTACCAGTGAGTTAGTAATAATTGCAATACCAAGGTTTGTGACAAATTTAGTTTAAAATAATTTGGAGTAGATTCATTTCATGTCATTACTTGCATTTCAATATTCTTCTCAAAGATGAAAAGACACAGGAAAGCAGAAGATGTCACCATACATGTCACCGTGGGAGAAGACTGAGAGTCACAGATTGGGGCTGGCTTCCATGTTTCTGCCAGAGACAGTCTCCTAAAAAATATCACCCTCTTTTCTTATAAACTCAGACCTCCAGAGTCTATAGAGTGAAGACTGTTTACTCCTATTCATCTCTAATAACTCTTGTCAGTCTGTTACAGGGCAGAGAGTGGGGCACCCCAGAGTCCCCAAACCTGCCCTCTCTAAATAGGTTCTCCCATCTGCTACATCAAGACAAAACATATAAGACCTTTAATGGAAAGGAACTTTAATACAACTAGTGAACAATACAGAAAAGACAAAGACTGTAGTTACTAAATCAAGCTCCCAAAGTTACCCATCCCCTCAAGAGTAAAAGTCCAGCCAAACAGGATTGGCCCTAAGCAAGGTCCAAAAGCCTGCCATGAGTCTAAAGTACCTTTCGGTGGAGACCCATGGAAAAGAGTCAGAAAGAGACAAGTCTGGGAGGTAAGGAGAAAAAGCTAAATCAGGACAAAAGCTGCCATTGTTAACCTCCCCACGGGTCTCTCACCCACATCTGTTCCAACCAGTCCAGGACCAAGAAGCAAGTGCAGTTTCTTCACATGTCCCTCTGCTCCATGTGCCTCCTCCAGGTCTCCTCTTGCTCACCATCCTGCGTCCTCCCTTCTCTACTCTCCTTTCTCACTTCTCCTCTTCTCAGCTCAGCTCCACCCACCTTTGGGTGGGGCAGGGAGCATAGAACATTTTCCTGGGGCCACCCTGCTACAGTTCCTCCCAGAGCCCTCTAGGAGTGGTGGTCCCCATCCTACTTGAACATGACCAACTTCCATGATTCTATGTCCTCCCTGAAGTAGGAAAAGAAACAGAAAAGTGGACTCCTGATCCTCAGTGCCTGCTTTGATCCCTCCAAGCTGTCCTCCCTGTCTTTGTGCTCTTGGATAACTGTCCATCCACATTTGTCCATGAGCTGGGAAGACATGTCTTACCTTGCTATCCTTGAACCTAGGAAGCAGTGGAACAAGTTATTTCTTCCTTTATGAAGCGAACCAAAGCAAGCTGCCTTATGGTTTAGAGATTTTAGGTCCTTTTTTTTTCCTTTTGCCTAAGGGGATGCTTGGAAATACTCCTTTGAGTAAAAATAAAATACAGTGTGCTCCTCTGAGCCCTAACTTAGCATTACTTGTTTAACTTCTAGTTTTTCTATATAAACAAGAATTATTTATGTTGATTCCGTAAAGAAGCACCAGGACATTATCAGCCCAATCATTTTCCATTTGCGTGCCACAGACATTAAAAATTTCCTTCTTCATGCCAAATCCAGCAGAGCCAGGCTTAAAAAAAAGTAATTCATTAGTTTGGAAATAGTAAGTGACAAGAGGTAATTGATCTATTTCAATTTGTTCTCACAGGAGCTAGCTTTTATTTCCCTGCCTCACGGCCCCCTTTGATTTAGCATACGTGTTTTCCAGAAAATTCTTTTCTTCCAATTCAATGAGTCGCAAATTTTAGACTTAAATCACAAATGTGGCCCTCTCTCAGGTCTTAATCTCGACTTTCCTGTTTTAATGAAATGCAGAAATCATGTTTCCCTCTCCTGCCTTGGCTTTCCTCACAGCCCTCTGCCCAACCTTTCCTCTCTGCCTCCCCTCCCCCACAGAGATTTTAATTTTGTTAAAACGTTTTTACTGTGGCTGTGACTCAAGCAGCCCAGCGAGCTACAGAAACACAATGTCATTTAATATTCCAACCCACAGCCCAGACAGTTTCACATGGGGTCATTTGGAGCAGAGCTGTTGAGACTGCTTTATGACACTGATTGGCAACACCCGCTGCTGGAAACAGACAGCATAAGTGCCAGCGAGCGAGCGTGCTGCGCAGCAATTCCGCTTCAGTACCAGACTGCAAATCAGAGCCCATTTAACACAAGCGAATGTTGTTGCCAGATGAGGATGGCACACCGAAGTCACACTCTTGATTCCCTCCGTGTCGCTGGGATGAGATGCAGTCAATTTATGACTCTGTCTGCCCAGTCACTCAACCACATTCAAAGCAGGTCTATTTCAGGATCAGAACCACGCCAAGGCGATGCTTAGGACACAAAAGGACACCAACACAGCCCCTGCTACTAACGTAGTTGTAGTTCTTTGCAGAGGACAGCTGTCCAGAAAATATCCACAGGGACGGGGCAGGCCATAATGGAAATCTGGGAAAGCAAAGAAGATAGCACCCACCTCTCTTGGAGAAATGGAAGTCGGGGCCTCCCTGATGGCACAAGGGGTTAAGAACCGGACTATGAAGCATCTGCAGCCACTGCAGCATGAGTTTGATCCCCAGCCAGGGAGGGGACCCACATGGCACAGCAGACCTCTCCTGCTGCACCCACTGCTCCCCTCAGCACTGTGCTTCAGTCAATCTGCCTGTTCTGTTCCCTACTGTCTCTGGTGAATCCTCTCACCTCCCACACCTCTGACCTGTACCCCAGTTCTTGTATGCATAAATAAACAAATCTTTAAAAAAAAAAAAGAAATAAAAGTCAAGTTCAAGGTGCTCAGAGAGGAAGTGAGATTTGAAGTACATTTTAAGGGATGAGCTAGATATTTCCAGATAAGGGAAAGGGGAAGATATATTCTTGGCCAAAGAAACCCAAGAGATTGATGGTGGCAGTGCCAGTAACTAATAAGATAAAGATACAGGATTGGGGTGGAGAGAACGAATTGTGCTTTATATCATGTTTGCAGTGTCTGTGCTGGATGTAACACTCAGATGAGATCTGGGCTAGAAATAGAGATTGGGAGTTAGTGTCTACAGCTCATAGATAAAGCCAGGTGAGTTCATGAAACCACAGAACAATGTACAGAGAAGAAAAATAGCCAACAACAGAATCCTAGAAACAGCAACAGTTAAGAATGTGGACACAAGGAACACCAAAGAAGCCTGAAAAAGAATCCAGAAGTAGCACAAAAACGTAAGTGTGGGGTAGAGCGAAGGCACCAGTTTTTGTAGAGATGGTGTTCCTCATTAGAGACGGAATGTCTCTAGGACCTGACATTCCTTCGGCTATCTGACAAATGAGTGCTTTTAGGTATTACCCAGGTTAATTTAATCTTAGAAATGAGAAAATTGAAGCTAAAATTATGTAAGTTGTAAAATTAAAATATTCCCTTTACCTTCCCCCCCGCCCTAAATTTTTGTTGTGATGTGTCTGAGGTACAGATTTATCTCTATTTACCCTTCTCAAAATTCACTGAGCTCTCTGAATCTAGATTCGTGTCTTTTAAGTCTGGAATTTTTTAAACTGTTTCATTTAAAAATGTTTCTTCTTGTAGATTCTTGTGGTATGTTGTGTGCAGAGGTTTCCTATTTACTATCCTGTGGACTTGCCTATGTTTGTAAAGGATATTTGTTTTATTTTATGCATCATATCTGGGTGTTTTGTGGGGGTTTTTTTGGTAAAAGAAGGATTTTCAACTTGCTGACTCATTCATGTTACCAGAAATGGAGATACAATTGCCTTAAGTCTGACTGCTGGTGTATGTCAGTTTCAACCCTCCCCAAGTTTTCAGACTAAAACTTCACTTGCATTTTAGACTCCAAGGAGACATTCAAGCATCCTATACCCAATATAGCTATCACTTGTTCTCTGTTTGGTACTTTGCTCATGTTCTGTATCTCAGTTAATCTCATCATACCCATCCAGTCTTCCAAATTAGATCCTAATTTTGCTTTGAATCATCTCTCTCCACATATATATCTTCTTTCAATTTCCATGCTTTTTCTGTAACATAAGCTGTCACTATTCTCTACTGGCATTATCTTAACAGCCTCCTAGCTTGACCCACTTGCTATCCTTTATGCCTGTTTAAATGCATTCTTGCAGCACTTCTGGAATTGTTATTCTGAGTCTTGAACTTAGGTGTTACCTCTCTACATAGAAAATTTAGCTAATTTCTATGGACAGAATAAAGTTCAAGCTCTCCACATGGCAATAAAAGTCCTAAATATTTGGCCACCACATCCTGTACTTGCACTTTGTATGCACTCTGCTCACATGAAGGCAGTAATGTACTCCCATTACTTTCCTTTCCCTGTTGTCCTTTACCTTCCTTCACATGTTGAAGTCTAGTTACTTGTTGATTAATGCAACTTAGACTCCACAGCTAGAATTCATCAATACCATTTCTATTAGAACTTGAATATTTAAAATTCATCATAATATGCTTGCATGTGTGTATATGTAGCTATACACTTAGAGTAGCAAGGTCTTGAAAACATAACAGTATCTTATATTGTCCACAACCATTCTACAGAATAGCAAAACATTGAGAGATTAACACACAGTTGTTGAATTGAGTCGTTATAATATTACAAAAAAGAACTGAAATTTGAGGAATCCATGTCTACTGATTGCAGACAATTCTGAGGGGCTTAGAGTAATAGAAATGATGTGTGTTTCTATGTGTATGTTTACATACTTTGCATATACATACATATATTATGCATATACATTTATAACTATATAGGTCATTTCAAAATATCAGATTTTTTTTGAAAACACATTTATATTTGTCCAGTTAAGAGAGTCTAAGTATGATAAAATTGCTAGTACAATTTTTAATCCTCCATCTCCTGTCCTCATTAAGTTCCTCTCAGCATGATTTTGCAGATGTGATTGTAGAGAAAGCAACAACCTTCTCTACTAACCACCAATCAATATTTTAGAAAAAGTAGAGCAAGCCAGATATTGGTAAACTACAGTCCTAGGAAATAGTTCCCCGATCTATTGAATGGTAAGACTAGTTGAAAGTAAAAAAATAATGTATGAAATATAAAGCAGGCCAAAATCTTTTCTTGAGATCATGTGAAGCCAACATTTACTGCTCAGTAGCAAATCCATATTTTGTGCCAGGTTAAATGATTTGCTTGTATAATGGGCAAAAAGTGTTAAACTATTACAAGCAAAATTGACCTTTAAAGAATGTTTTTTAAAAATACTTCCTAAATCCAAAGTGGCTAATGCTTTTTCTTTTTTAAAAAAATTTATTTATTTATGCATAAAAGAACTGGGGCACAGGCCAGAGATGCGGGGGTGAGAGGCATCACCAGAGACAGAGTGGGGAGCAGAACAAGCAGACTGACTGAAACACACTGCTGAGGGGAGAAGTGGGCGAGGCTGGAGAGGTCTGCTGTGCCATGTGGGTCCCCTCCCTGGCCTAGGATCGAACTCACACTGCTGCTGTGCTGCGGATGCTTCACAGTGCTGCAGCTCAACCCGCTGCACCACCAGGGAGGCCCTCTTTTTCTTTTTTTTTTTTAAGATTTATTTATTTATGCATATAAGAACTGGGGTGTAGGCCAGAGGGCTGGGGATGGGGTGGGGAGAAGGTAATAGGATTCACCAGAGACAGAGTGGGGAGCAGAACAAGCAGATTGACTGAAATACACTGCTGAGGGGAGCAGTGGGCAAGGCAGGAGAGGTCTGCTGAGCCATGTCGGTCCCCTCCCTGGCCGGGGATCCAACTCAGGGCTCAGTGGCTGGCCATAGCTTGAGAGCATTGTGTCTTTAACCCCTGAGCCACCAGAGAAGCCTTTTCTGCTTTATATAATTTTTTTTAAAAAAAAGGCGAGCCTCCCTGGTGGCGCAGTGGGTTGAGCAACGCACTGTGAAGCAAACCAGCAAACCGCAGCCACTGCAGCACCAGTTCGATCCCTGCTGCCGGCCAAGTGGGGGACCCGCACCGTGCAGCAGACCTCTCCTGCTGTGCCCGCTGCTCCCCTCAGCAGTGTACTTCAGTTGATCTGCCTGTTCTGCTCCCTGCTCTCAGTGGTGAATCCTCTCACCCCCCCAGGCCTCTGGCCTGTACCCTAGTGCTTGTGTGCATAAATAAATAAATCTTTAAAAAATAAAAATAAAAAAAAGGCAACAAACCAATTAGTAGAGTCTAATTTCAATAAAATTTCTTTCTTAAAAGTCACTTTTGCTACTTATTTTAATAAAATTTATTTTTAAAAAAATCCCATTTGCTATTTATTGTATTGTCTGGTTACTTAACAAGAGGTAATTTTTCAGTTGGGAGGCTTGAAAAATATTACTGGAGATTTTTTTCATGTTCAGCTCAAATAAATTCTCAGTTTAATATCCTGCCAGAGCTTTGTAGATATTGTTTTCTCCCTTTTCAGTTTATCAGATGACAAATGCCTCCGGATACCAGCCTGCATAAGGGCATGCTGATTTATGTAACCAGGTTGCATCCACCTTGGGACCCAAAAGCTTGGGTTCAGCTTTTGACTCCTTCCCCTCTAAGGGGTGACTTAGCAAGTTTCCAACTCATTAAGTTTACTGTGAGGATTAAATGGGATAATCTAGCTAAAGGTTTGTAAGAGCAAATGGTACATAGTAAGTGTTCAGTGTGCTTCTGATTTTATTTTTAATCCCCGATTCCCCACTCCCAAATACCTAGTAATAGGATTACTGGGTCAAAGGGGATACACATCCTTAGGGCTATTGTCAGGAAGGTCAGCTACCAAGTTTTCTTTAAGAAGGAACATACCACTATCAGAATTACAGCGTGTCCACTGACAGTATCCTGCCACCATAGTAGAGTATCAATTACTTTCATCTTTTTCAGCAATGGAAAAATTACATTGGATTGCATCTATATAATTTCTTGTTCTTAGTGAGTGTAATTTTTTTTAAGGTATATTGGTAATTCATATTCCTTTTTGTGATCTCTTGTGACTAGTCATTCCACTTGCTTTTTGCCCAGTTGTGTCATTTGTTATTAATCTGTAAAATTGATTTATAAATCAACAATATTTGTTCTTGGTTTTATATATTACAATTCATTTCTTATTTTGTAACTTCTTTATATTTTTCAATGCTGTTTTCTTCTATACCAAAGTTTAAAATTTTTGATGTAGTCATAGCCACTGAGCTTTTCATTATGATTTCTTCTGTTACATTTTGTTTGTTGGTTTGGGGAGATTTTCCTTACACAAAGATGAGATAAGCACTAACCAATATTATCCTCCAGTATTTCGTTGTGTTATTATTATTAACTCTTTTATCTTTCTAGAATTAGTCTTGGTGTATGGGGTGCAACAGATTCTAAAGGCACTTCTCCCTACATAGTGCTAAGTTGTTTAACATTCTTCTATGTGTTCTCCCTCTACTGGGAGGACCAAACCAATCTTGGGAAGGCAGCAAGAGTAAAGGAAAGACAACTGAGGCAGCTAAGTGACCCAAGCCAGCTCACCGACATCCCCACACCTAGAAATGAACTGTTTCCTAGGGGTTTTCTCCTGTATAGTAAAAGAGGTCAAAAAGGAGAGGATGGCATAAGCATCTGTTTTCTTTACACTGACAAAGTAAGCACATCAGCAGGAGACACTGAGCCTGCATGCCCAAGAAGTCCCCAAGACTACAAACTTAGGGTGATCCTGCTCATTTACAAGCAAAGCCCATCTTTTTCTGCTTTTCACTCTTCACCCATTGTATAATCGCCTCCCAATCCCCTCCCCATGCCTCAGTGGGAACTAGTTGGATGAGCTGGTCTGCTGAAAATGATTGCTTGGTTAATCTGATTGTGGGTTTTAATTTCATTAACACAAGGAGGGGACAAGTGGTGTGGTGCCCACAGAATTGGGCTTCAACTCCTCCCCTTGTCATATCTCATCCTGTGGTTTCAGGAATAGAAAGGTTCAGCAGTGCCTTCTCCGTATCTTGTGTGTTTCTCCTTATGTCTCCCTGGATACACTGGCTAAACGTATTTGGGTGGCACATTTCACTATATATCTGAGTATCTTTCTTTTGTTTATGTAGACCTAAATGAAAACTTAAAGACCTAAATGAAGAGTCTATTTTGGGTCAGACTTATCCCACTTCCTTCAAAGTCCTTAGATGTTACTGCCTTGTTTTGGGGAGGGTGGGTGGTTAGTGTTTGGAGGAAGTGAGAGAATATGTTAATTCCCTAAATGTTTGTAGAAGCTCTGCCCTGCTGGAATCTATAGTCTAAGAGAGGAAATAAGTGACTTGTTTGTGATTAAGAATAAAATGTGCTTTGAATTTGTTCTTATCTTTCACATTCCCTGTAATTTTCATGAGATTTGGGAAGGAGAAAATGTACACTGGACTCAGTCCACGACTGGAAAAAGGAAGGCACTTGGTCTCTTTAGACAGGGGAGGAGAGACTACTCCCCAGAAGGGAGACTTCATTCTAGGATCTCGGCTCCTCACAGACTTCCCCCTTGATTTCAACCTAGAAAACTTAGCTTGTACAACTCATCTGGCAATCTATGGCCCCTCCAGACAGCAGATGCTTCCGAAATGGCTCCACTGCCTTGGTACCCAAACAGGTTCCTTCCTTTTGAAGCAGCATCTAGTGAGACTGACTTAAAGTTGAGTCAGCACTCCCAAGAACTCTGAGTTTGATTTGTTTGGGGATAAGCCAGTCTGAAACAGGGAATCTCACCACTTTATATCTCTTCAGTCCTTTAATCCTAATGCCAGGGTAAAACCCCTATCACTTCATAAATCTGTGATCACTGAAACATCCTCAGCCCAACTGCCAATAACTTTCAAAACACACATTTTTCAGTCTTTCTCCGCTGAGGTCTTCACTACACTCTTCAACAACATATTATGGTTCACACTCAGTCAGGTGCCTGCATGTTTGGTTGATGAGGCTGAGATTTCCCTATGCCTCTGACTCCCCGTGTGTAAAAATCGAACTAACCGCGTCTCTCGCGCTGCTCAGTCGGGAGCATCCAACTGTGCACTCACACAGCCGGCTCAAACCCCACCACCATTATTACTTTCTCCTTTATGTCTGAATTTAAAAATCGTGTTTAAAAATTGTTTGCAAATGAAAGCCAGATACCGTTGCTGGGCATTGAGTCGGGCATCGTTCCGAGGCTGGGGCGGCCGGCTCCCTGGGGGTGTGCAGGGTCTGCGTGCATGCATCAGTAAGCTTTCCCCTGCCTCTGGGTCGCCAGATTTCATTACCGAAGAGGCCGAGCCCATCAGAGAACTTGATCGGCAGCCAGGCACGGATTTTTCCTTCTTGTCCTTTGTCAGGTCTTTGTTCCGCCCCTGGCTACACTCTAACAGAACCACTTACTGGTGATTAAAAGGAGGGGACTCGGCGGCGGGGCGGGGCCTGCCCGCGCGGGGGCCCGGCGATTGGGTTCACCCTCCCGGCCGCGCTCTCTCCAGTGCCTGCCCGCGGGCGTCTGCCCACCCCGCGCGGAGCTCAGACCCGCCGCCCCCGACGCCGCGGAGACGTCAGCCGGAGCAGCCCAGGCTTGGAGCTCATTCTCGCCTGGAGGGTTCGGACGGACGGATAGACCGACCGACGGCGGCGACCGACAGACTCAGGGAGGCGCGCGCGGCGGGGGGGAGCAGAAATCCGCAGCGCAAGCCGGAGCCAGACCGCAGCCTCCCGCCCCCCGCGCCATGGACGGCACCGACAACGCCACCCTGCTCCTCGACCCGTCCGCTCTGCAGCTGGACAACTACACCCTGTCGCCCAACGCCAGCAGCCTGAGCCCCGGCTCCGACTTCCCTCTCGCTCCCACCTCCAGCGCCAGCGCCAGCCCCGCGCTCGGCCTCGGGCCGGGCCCCAGCGTCAGTCTCAGCCCCGGCCCCACCCCCACCCCGGAGCCGACGACCACCGGCAGCCTCGCGGGCGGCGTGGCGACCCTCGGCCCCTCCCCGTTCCCTCGGCCCTGGGCCCCGCACGAGCCCCCGTTCTGGGACACGCCGCTGAACCACGGGCTGAACGTGTTCGTGGGCGCCGCCCTGTGCATCACCATGCTGGGCCTGGGCTGCACCGTAGACGTGAACCACTTCGGGGCGCACGTCCGCCGGCCGGTGGGCGCGCTGCTGGCCGCGCTCTGCCAGTTCGGCTTCCTGCCGCTGCTGGCCTTCCTGCTGGCCCTCATCTTCTCGCTGGACGAGGTCGCCGCCGTGGCGGTGCTCCTGTGTGGCTGCTGTCCTGGCGGGAATCTCTCCAACCTTATGTCCCTGTTGGTGGACGGCGACATGAACCTCAGGTACAGAGATGCCTGGTCCGCAGGCGTCTCTCTCATCCCAACCGACCTCTTTTACATCCATGGGTTCAAGACTAGGAGAGAGGAAGGAGAGGCCGCTGGAAGGAGGCAAGGGTGAGGGACGAAGAGAGTGGAGGGAGAGTGGTAGCCCGGGTTGCAGAATTCAAGGTAGACATGCAGAGGTGGTGCTGGGTGGGGAAGCTCCAGACGGGGACTTGGCTGCAGAAGGGCCTGAGCGTCTCATCCACAGCGCCGCCAGCGCTCTCTCACCCTCCTCCCGGGTGCTGGGTTGAGGGCCGCAGGTCTTAGACCACTGGGAGACAAAGAGAACTGGGAAGAGTCGCTGAAAACGTAAAATCAAGATAGGGTTGAAAGCCCCAATAGAGAAAGGAATCTCATGTAGAGGACAGTAACTGAGTTCGGTCCAACAAGTTGTGTTCAGCAGCTTTACCATGTCTAACGGGGTGTTTGGAGGGAGGGAGGGAGGGAGGGAGGATTCAAAAGCAGGGAGATGTTCCTAGCTCTCAGATCATCCAGCTGAGTGCCTTACTAAAGTGAGGGCGGCAGTGCGATATTTTGTAGTTTTCTCCCTCCCGAGTTTCAGGTCTCGTTTGTGTGTAGAGGTGCTGCTCTTGGCACTACCCTGGAACGAGGCAGGTTCTCCCCGGACTTCAAGCCAGGGGAGTTGTGGACTTCCCTTTTCTCTTGTAAAGCAGCGGGCAAGAGCCTGGTTACCCAGTGAACGAGAGAGGCTCTTTGACCCAAGCTCATGCTGACTTCGGTGCCCTCTCTTTTCTGCAGCATCATCATGACCATCTCGTCCACGCTTCTGGCGCTGGTGTTGATGCCCCTGTGCCTCTGGATCTACAGTCGGGCCTGGATCAACACCCCTTTGGTGCAGCTGCTACCGCTGGGGGCGATCACCCTGACGCTGTGCAGCACTCTCATTCCTATCGGTTTGGGCGTCTTCATTCGCTACAAATACAACCGGGTGGCTGACTACATCGTGAAGGTGAGGGCTCTTCTCTCCCCACGCTGAGAGCTGCTTAGAGCACCTGGGTCTCTGGCCCTTGCTGAAATGCTGAGAAGTTAGGGGAGGGGGGGTGGGGGGGTGGGGGGGGAGTGTGTGTAAGGAAGGAAGGGCCTTGGCAGCATGGATAAACTTGAAAAAAAGTTTTCCCCAAAGATAATTTTCACATTTTGGAATTTTAAAAATTATAACTTTAAGACTGCTTAATTAAAAACAGTATAAGTGAATTAATGACACTTCATGCAGAAAAAGACAGTCACTTATACAGCAATAATTTTCCATAAACAAACTGTATTTTGTATTTAAAGCAGGTAAAATAAAACTGTTTTGATAGAATTAGCAGTATTTTAAAAGTGCATCACTCTGTTTTCAAAGTGGAACTCTAATTCTGAGAAATCCTGTAGAATGCTCCTTCAAAATACTTTATTAATTTTTTAAAATAAAACTGATGCTTTTTTTTAGCAGTAGAGATTTTTTAATAGTTGACAGAAAAATTTTAAATAGTTGTAAAAGAAGTTTTCTTTGAAAGAAAACTCAAACAGTAGTAAGAGTAAACCATAAACAAGAGTCTCATTTTAGGAAATTAGTCAAATAGAATACTGTATTCTATTCCAATAACTACTGTAAAATGCACAGGTAAATTTTTTTTAGGCAGATGAGACAGAGTCAGTCAAATACCTCACTTATGTAGATTTAAGAAAACCTAATCTTTTGCATATTACTTATATTATTTTCTAAAGGAATCTGATTATACAGAGGGGCTAACTTTTATGAATATGAAAAATAGAGAATTCTTTTCTGTATATATATCCAGCCTTGAGTAAAAAGAAATTGTGCTCTATAATAAACACATATGAATATAATAAATATGTATGTACATGTAAATACATGTTTGATATAAGAGATAATAATATGCCCCCAAATAATCTTGAGATGTAGCAATAACTTATTAAGCTTAGCCACTGAACCAATACTATTAATGTAAATTCCTATAAGTCTTAGGAATTTTAAGGAAAAGGCAATCAAATAAGTTATTTCCATGTTAAAACAATTATTTTTAAATAACAGATAATTTAGTAAGATTGACTAACTTTGAATTAATGAGAACCTATCCCTATTCTTAACCAGCATACTCTAAAAATATGCCTTCTACATTTTCATACTTTTGCCAACACTTTAAGTTTGACATTTGGCATCAATGTTCATCCCAATGATTTAAAGTAGTTCAAAGGAAACTTGGACTGGAGCCAGTATGTTCACAATGAACAATCGGACTTTCTGTCAAAGATTTAAAGGTGAACATACTTTGAAACAATGTAAGAAAAATGTGGATTTATAATAGCTTGTTTGGTTTCTGCTAATGATACATTTGTACTATGAGTACCTTAAATATTTTTTTTCAGCATCCTATAGGGTAGCCTTTTGACCAGATAAATTATAAATTTTAAAAGAGAATGAAGTATCTGCCAGTCCCATGGACTCCAAAGGGATTTCCTTTTAGAAAGCCAGGGACCCAGAAGCAACCTCAAACTGTTCTTCTGGATCTCTAGTTTCCCCTACAAACACCCCATCTTTAAAGATTTATTTTTGTTTATTTGGTGTATACAAGAACTGGGGTGTAGGCCAGAGGTGTGGAGGGTGAGAGGATTCACCTGAGACAGAGTGGGGAGTGGAACGGGCGCATCTACTGAAATACACTGCTGAGGGGAGCAGCGGGTGAGAAAGGAGAGGTCTGCTGTGCCATGTGGGTCAGCTCCTTGGCCAGGGATCAAACTCATGTTACAGTGGCTGGATATAGCTTGATAGTGCTGTCTTTAACCCCTGCACCACCAGGCAGAGCCCTCCCCACCCCAGAAATAATTTCTTATGGAGTCTTGTTCGGGGGAAGTAATATCCATTTGTCTACTCCACTGATCCGTCATACCATACCTGGTGTATTGGGCTCAATTCTGACTGCTTTGTTTTTAAGAGGCTCATTCACAAATGTCTTGCTCAGGATGGACTTCAAATCAAATTTATAGGATGGAGACTGAAAGCCTGGGGACAGTCTGCCTGTGGGAGAGTAGATGCCTCCTATTTTTTGTTTTTTTAAGATTTATTTATTTATGCATATAAGAACTGGAGTACAGGACAGAGGTGTGGGGAGAGGATTCACCAGAAACAGAGTGGGGAACAGAACAGGCATATCAATGGAAATACACTGCTGAGGGGAGCAGCGGGAGAGACAGGCGAGGTCTGCTTCACCATGTGGTTGCCTCCCTGGCTGGGCATCAAACTTGTGCTGCAGTGGCTGCGGATGCTTCATAGTGCAGTGCTTACCTCCTTGCACCACCATAGAGGCCCTCTCCCGTTTTTTTAAATTATGGAAGAGCTCTCTGGCTGGACAAAGAGTCTGGGTTGTGCTACTCCTGAGGGTCTAGGCCATACAATGGCTAGCCATGATAGAAGACACACTGTGACTGGACAGATGGACAGGCCTCCAAACAATGCATGCTGTCTGGTTGCCTCCTGAGGAGGTCATGTACCCACCTTCATAAATATTCTGTGAAGACACTTTATGGCAAACATCTCTGTTGTGTGGGAGCTGGACTTGATGGACCTCTGCTTCCAAGAACCTAGGATTCTCTTGTCTGAATTCAACTAGCTTATTTTTGATGGCTTATCTCTTTTCTTTTACTAGGTCTCCTTGTGGTCTCTACTAGTGACACTGGTGGTCCTTTTTATACTGACTGGCACCATGTTAGGACCGGAACTGCTGGCGAGAATTCCTGCAGCTGTTTATGTGGTGGCAATCTTTATGCCTTTGGCAGGCTATGCCTCAGGCTACGGCTTAGCTACCCTCTTCCACCTTCCCCCCAACTGCAAGAGGACTGTGTGCCTGGAAACAGGTAGTCAGAATGTGCAGCTCTGTACTGCTATTCTGAAGCTGGTCTTTCCTCCACGGTTCATAGGAAGTATGTACATGTTTCCCTTACTCTATGCCCTTTTCCAGTCTGCAGAAGCAGGGATTTTTGTTTTGATATATAAAATGTATGGAAGTGAAATATTGCACAAGCGGGAGCCTCTAGATGAAGATGAAGATTCAGATATTTCTTACAAGAAACTAAAAGAAGAGGAAATGGCAGACACTTCCTATGGCACAGTGAAGGCAGATAATTTAATCATGATGGAAACCACACAGACTTCTCTCTAAACGTGGAGATGCCCGGAGCTTCTGTCGTGCTAAAATATCGCTTCGTATTTATGGTCTGTGGTAGTGCATATGGTTTACATAAAGGACAACAATGGGTCCACTCACATACATGTAACGATTACGATCTCTCCATTGTAAGGCTGTTTTGGTGTATTAACCAAGCGTTTTCAAAATTACAAATCATTGTCATAATTACAATATAACTTGCACCTGGGTCTGCTAATGAGCAGCCTGAACCAGTTAAATGTGCTCTTTGGTTTTCACCATTACCAAATTCTATGATTATTTAAGACATGAAAATTCTTAGAAAACAGGGTCTCAGAAATGTAAAATTTTGGTGCACTATCTTAAAGAGTGAAGATAAGCTATATTTGTAAAGCATAATGAGTTTAATGTAATTGCTGTCTTAAAAAAAAGTGTGCTTGCTCACTCAGTGTTGACAATGTTGAATTTTGACCTGTATTCAGAAAAATTCCCAAACAGGTCAATTAAACAATGAAATATAGTATTTTATTGTTGAGCCTGTATGAAACCAGAGAAAATTACATTAGTGTATTTGATTACTTGATCAGATCTATGTGTTGGTAATGAACAGCCAACATTTTTACAGCAGACAAGGCACCTAAAATTTTTTCTACATTTATGTAAGCACAACCCAAATCAGTTTATCTTTCAGAGGATGAATTGGCTAGGAACGACTGTAGAATGAGAGAACAGCAGTAGTCATCAGTACCTGGCGGTCACCCTTTGAAAAGAGGGGAGAGGACGTGAGAATGGGGGAAGGAAACAACTGGCCAAGATGTGGATGCCTTAGCCTGTTGTCCTGAGACAGTGAAAGGAGTCGACGGGCAGACAGATGCCCAGAGCGGCTCGGAGATAATTTGATAACTATACACCGAGATCCTAAGAAACAGACAACAGCTGTTTGGCCCACTGGCCGGCCCCGGAGCCGCAGACACCTGGAGCCCTCGGGCGTGGGCTCCCCTTGCTCAGCTGATCCCGGTGATGGTTCGCTCTGAACCGTCTTCACCGCAGATCTGTTCCTGCCTCACAAAGGAATCCCCCTCCTTCCAGATCCGCCGGTGCAGGTGCCGGCCCCCCGGGCTGGAAATGTTCCTCGGAGAGGTCGCCGAGGGGGCGGCCTCGGTTGGGACCTTCCGGGTGGCGGGACGGGTGCGGGGAGCGGCGCCGGGCAGGCGCGGGGCCGCTTCCGCGAGGCCGCCTATTTAGGGCGCGGCGGCGGGCGGGCGCGGCGGGGCTGCTGCGCTTATGGCTTCCCTGGGGGACGAGGTGCTGGACGGCTACATGTACCCGGCGTGCGCCCCCTACTCGTGCCCGTACCCCTTCTTGCCCGCCGCCAAAGGGAAGGGCGTGGCGGGCGGGGGCGGCTGGCGGCACCGGGGCGGGGGCTACCCTCCCGCCTCCCCCGCGGCGGCGGCCGCGTCCTTCCCAGGCTGCGGGCAGCTGACGGCCGCCGACTACTTCGACAGCTTCCAGCGCGCGCAGCTCATGGCCCTCCTGGCGCAGGTGAGCCCCGGCCTCGCCCGGCGGCCCCGCAGCCGCGACGTGGCGGTGCAGGTGAACCCGCGCCGGGACGCGGCGGTGCAGTGCTCGCTGGGGCGGCGCACGCTGCCGCGCAGGGCCCGCGACCCCGGCCCGGCCGCCAGCCCGGGCGCAGAGGGCGCGGCGGACGCGGGCGGCGGCTCGGCCTCGCCGCCGCCCCGCCGCCGGGGCCCCGAGCCCGGCAGCCCTTCGAGCGGCGCCCCGCGCCCCGTGCGCTTCCCGCGCACGGTCGCCGTGTACTCGCCCGTGGCCTCGCGCCGCCTCACCACCTTCCTGGAGGGGGCCGAGACCGCGGCGGCCGAGCAGAGGCTCGGGGCGCCGGAGGGGGAGCGGGGACCACCCCCCTCGCGGCCCCGAAGCCCGGAGGAGGGAGAGGAGTCGGCGAGGAAGGCGCCCCAGCTGCGGCCGTCCGAGGAGGCGGCGGCGGCCCAGGCCGCGGGGGAGGCGAGCTTGGTGCCGCGGGAGGCCCCCGGAGGCGAGGGGGTCTCGCCGCGAGCGTCGAGGGACCCCGAGCAGCCCCCGCCGCTGGGGAGGACCCAGGACGTCGCGGGCGGGAGGTCGTCGCCGCGGAGCCTGGAGCCGGGCCGCGAGCCCCTGCGCTTCCAGGTGAGACTCAGCCGGGGAAACTGACGGGCGTTGGGTTTCAGGGCTGGGGCCGGGGTGCGGGGGTCCCCTAGATCCGATCCCTGCCACCAGCCAGGGCCGCTGGCAAAAGTTGGAGTCTCAGGGCTTCCTTGAGCTCAAGCCAGGTCGTGCCTTTCCGCAGCCGCTGACAGTGGCAGGTGTCTGTCTCCGACTGCAGGTTTAAGACCAGCGTAGCCTGATTGTTACTATTTGCGACGGTGAAACTTTGGCTCCTTCGGTTGGCCAAAAAGATGCCCGTTTAACATTTTTAAAAAAAGATTTATTTATTTATGCATACAAGGGCTGGGGTACAGGCCAGAATCCAGGGAGGTGAGAGGATGCACCAGAGACAGAGCGGGGAGCAGAACAGGCAGACTGACTGAAACACACTGCTGAGGGCAGCAGTGGGCAAGGCAGGAGAGGTCTGCTGTGCCATGTAGGTCCCCTCCCTCCCTGCGGCAGCTGAGGATTGCTTCATAGTGCGTTGCTTAACCCACTGCGCCACCAGGGAGGCCCCCGTTTAACATTCTTATTCAGAGCATCTTTGCCTTGGAAAACTCTGACCTTGTTGTTCCCTATCAGAAGGTGAACTTAATGGCAGCAGAGTCGCTTCCTAAAGGGTCCCACTCTCATTTCTGAATTCAGTGTGGCTTATGCCTTAACTGGACCGCTGTGATCCAGGTCTGCTTTCTACCCTGATTCTAGCCCTCATCTTCTGGAAGCCAGAACTCGTGAAGTGCCTCCCTTCGGATTTTTCCTTGCTCCAAAACAACAAAAAACACAAACCCCACTAGTATACTAGTTGAAGAATTTGGCGGGTTGTTGGTTACTTTTGCCTGAGAGCAGTGGGGGCATGGAGGGTATAGGGTGATTTAATCAGGGTTTTTGTGCCACTAGCTTCTGTGGCTATCACCTGCGACCTTTGATTGTGTTGATGCAGAAGGCACTTGGGAGCTTGGGTATAGGGCATGCGTGCCTGCTTGTGAACACCTGGAGTATGGATGCACGGGTGTGCGTAAATGTGCACACCTGAGCCTAGAGGCCAGGGCTATAAGGGCAGCGTCATGCAGAAGAGGACGCTAGGAGAGGGTTTGTGGCTACCAAAGAGGCAAGGTCAGAGAGGAGGAGAGCCTAGAGTGCCAGGGAGAGCATATAGATTTGTGAGGGGCTGGAAGGCCCAGTTGCCTGCCTGCCTCTGCTATTTACAGCCCTCCCCCACCATAGCCAGCCTACAGGCTTGCAACTATTGGGGGAGGGGAGCTCAGTTAACCCTAGGTGAATCCTAAGAGGCTGGAGTAGCCTGAGGGCAGTTGTGACCTGGAAGCAGAGGGTAGTTGAGGACAGGGAGAGTCCTTTGGATTTCCACAGAATCTTTCAGCTGCAGTTTGGGGCCTGGGGCAAAGGAATCAGGAGAGGAGTGCATGAAGAACCCAGAGCTCCCAGTCCCCAATTACCATACATAAGCTTGGGGTGATTCAAACCACCTGTGATCTTAAGGCTTAATTTTCTTGAACTTGAGTTGGCTCACTTGTGAAATTGCTCCAAGTGCTTTCCAGAATTCTTTCAGTTGTAAAAGGTCTGACTCCAAAAACTTTAACTTTTCCCTTACTGGAAGGGAGGAAAAGAAGTCGAATAAGGTGATGCTATTTTACCTCATAAGTAAGTAGGAATGTAGCTTTCTAACAGGGTGGTCCCAGGAAAAGGGACCAGTTTCAAAAATCCTGGTTCCACCCTAAGTGGGTGGAGCTGAGGAGGAAAAGGAAATTTCTGCAAAGAGAAGGAAGAAAAAGGAAGACGGAGAACAGCAAGGAGACCTGGAGGAGGCATGTGGAGCAGAGGAACATGTAAAAAAACTGCTTGCTTTTTGGTCTTAAACTGGTTAAAATGGATGTGGGTGAGAGACCTGTAGAAAGATGAACAATGGCAGTTATCTTAATTTTAATTTTGCTCTTTTCCTCCCAAATTTGTCTCTTTCTAACCCTTTTTTATGGGTCTCTACTGAAAGGTCCTTTAAATGTGCGGCAAGTTTTTAGGCCTTGCTTTGGGCCAATCCTATTTGGCTGAACTTTTACCCTCAAGGAAATAGGTAACTTTAAATGCTTAACTTAGTAACTATATGCTTTATTCTTTCTTTATTGTACCCTAGTTGTATTAAAGTTCCTTTCCGGGCCTCCCCTGGTGGCGCAGTGGGTTAAGCAACGCACTACGAAGCAAATCGCAGCCACTGCAGCACGAGTTCGATCCCTGCTGCCGGCCAGGG
>JAGFMF010011678.1:276586-311590 GCA_019455555.1 Galemys pyrenaicus | reverse complement strand
CTCCCCGCTCTCTGTGGTGAATCCTCTCACCCCCACACCTCTGGCCTGTACCCCAGTGCTTGTATGCATAAATAAATAAATCTTTAAAAAAAAAAAAAGTTCCTTTCCATTAAAAGTTTTATGTATTTGTCTTAATGCGGCAAATGACAAAACCCATTCAAAAAAGGCAAGCTTGGGGGTTCTGAGGTGCTCCTCTCCCTGCCCTGTAACAGCTTTGTCACAATTTAGATTCCTGGAAATTGAACTAGCAGCATAGAAAACCTAATCTTGGGTGAATATGTTATTTTGATTTAACCACTTTGATATGTATATGTTCTAACATCTGATTTTTATCCTACAAAGAAAAGCTCTCCCTAAAGAATCTGGGTGTTTGATCTGGTATCTGAGAGAAAACACCTGTTTGGTTCCTTGTCATTAACTGACAAATTACTAAATCTGGCCCATAAATTCTTCAGACCCTTCATTAGTGATTTGCTTGATTAAGCCGTTAGCTCAATTACCTTATTATAGAAACAGATACCAACCTGAACTTCATGACCTGGAGTAAAGATGCTAGTTTTAAGATTCAAACACGCTAGTGCCTCTGAAATGAAGGTAACTAATGTCCTGTTGGTCCGCTCTGATAGACTTCTTTCTGTTCAGTTCTTAGAGCAGAAGTACGGCTATTATCACTGCAAGGACTGCAACATCCGATGGGAAAGTGCCTATGTGTGGTGTGTGCAGGGCACCAACAAGGTAAGAAATGCCACGTGAGGGCAGCTCTTTGGCAAGTATCAAGAAGACGTTGCTCTAAGTTTTCCTCCCTCCTCCCCCTCTTGCCACAGGTTTACTTCAAGCAGTTTTGCAGAACTTGTCAGAAGTCTTATAACCCTTACCGGGTGGAAGACATCACTTGTCAAGTAAATGAAATGTTTGCATTTGTGTTTGAATTGGGTAGTGGTAGAAGAATTTAGTATAGTTTCTTGACTGTATTTAATAAGAGGCTAGGTTTCCAGGGACATGAGGTTTTGACTGACTTTTGAAAGGAGTTATAGAAATACTGCTTGGCTGGTAAATTGGGCTTTGTGACTGTTTCCTTCTACCTTTGCAAATCTTGGTCATGTTAACAGCTTTTGAGACTTCCTTGCAGTATGGAAGAATGCTTTCTATGAAGCATAGACCCAAACCATTTACTATAAGCATGAGGTTTTAAAGTTTGTCTTGCCTGAATGGACTAGAATGCTTGAAAAAGGTGGATGATGTGTTTTAAAATAATTCTAAGTTGACCAACCTTATGGGGTTAACGGTAATATGTTGCTTATGAACTAAGCACTGCCCTGTGATCCAGGGTCTAGAACATCTAAAAGGAAAGACAGGATTAGATGTGTTAGCACACAGTAGTGGAGTCTGTCTGATGGGCCAGTTGAGAGGGCCTACCTAATCAATGTCCTTGACTCAAGTTGGACATTGGAAGATTAACACCATAGGGTGCATGGGTAAGAATCCAGTGTGAAAATCTTGCCCTCCTCCACCACACCTAAGTTCATCTCAGGTTCTGAAGTGGGCTTCCTTAACCAGGCTGCTTCTGCCTCAGCACTTTAGTGCCCTGCCTTCTGCCTCAGCTGTAGGTCATCTGCAGCAGGTGGAGGGACAAGGTCAGGCCTTGTCCTGGCGGTCCTATCCCTGCCTTACTGCCAGTTTCACTAGTCATATTCTTCTCACCCAGTTGATCCCCACTCTTCCCGCCCTTTAAGTGCAGGAAGATATTTCCTTAGAAAACTTTCACAAGACATGTCAATTTAGAAATAATCCTGTGTGGTATGAGGCCACAACTTCACTGTTGAATACTCTGTGCTCTAATTCTGTTACTAGACAGAATAAGATTAGTACGGGGGTCTGCTTAGAGTTCATTCAGTAAGTATCTAAATGGGCTAGAAACATGACTGAAGTTAATTGGAAATCACCAAGGGTTTTTCTGTATGTACTCTCACTTTGATTTTCCAGAGTTGTAAACAGACTAGATGCTCCTGCCCAGTAAAACTTCGCCACGTTGACCCTAAAAGGCCCCATCGTCAAGATTTGTGTGGGAGATGCAAAGGCAAACGCCTGTCCTGTGACAGCACTTTCAGCTTCAAATATATAATTTAAGTGAATGTAAAATGTGGTCATGTTGGGCATGTGCTAGTGGAGCTCTTTTTCATGCCCCCTCTGCCTCTCCCTTCTGAAAATGCTTCCTGAAAGGCTGTATTTTTGACCAAGCCTTTAAATAAAGTGTTGCAAAGCAATTGCTAAACTGCATAAAATCTTATGTTTTAAAATAAATGCTAACAGTCTGGCCCGGTCACTTTACCTTTATTAATCATTCATGGTGCATGGAGTGACCAGGCTCAGTCACTCATAACAGCCTGGGGTGGGAGGAGGATGGGGCTCAAAGATGTGAGCTAAATTTATAGGCAAGCTGAGTTGAATAACCAGCACCTGACCATTAGAACAGCTCGCCTCCGTGAGAGTTGGCTACGGGCTATCCCTGGTGTATGAGTTGCCAGCTGGGGGTAACCCGAGTCAGAAGCCTGTGTGGCAGGCTGTGGGTGGGAGGTTCAGTGCATATGGGTGAGCTCCAGTAGGTAAACTACAGGGTGGAAGGGGGTGGGGACTGAGAATGAAGTTGATTTGTTAATTCCAGTTTCACAGATGCGATGCAGCTGGGACAAACAGGGTGGCTCAGGGATGTCTTCTTTAAGTTGCTAACATCACCAATGGACTCCATGGGTACCTCTTGTATTTAATAGGCCTCCTAAGTATAAAGATTAAGTGTGATGTTTGCAGCTTTAGACTGACTTGGCCTTCTCAATTGGAAACGATGTCTTGTGCCATCTAACTCAGGGGTTCTCATGCTAACTCCACCTAACCTTCCTATCCAATTCTGAAGAAAACCTTGCAGCCCAGATCCAAGCTCCTCAGGTCAAGGATGACACTTTAGTCTCAGGCAAGTCTAATCTTTAGAGTAGGGAGCAAGCAGCCAGCTGAATAGCTCCAAAACCCACATAATTGGCACCAGGTACTAATTTTGCCTCCCATTTCCCTAACTACCATGTTAATATTTACTACCTTAAAAGGTCATATAAGTAAGTCTGATAACACCTTGGATGCTTGTATGTAGACCAATACAAGGACCGAGGGAATATAAAACAAGTTTGAGGTCTCAGAACAAGGGAAGAAGCCCCTTTGGGTCCATATGGGCCTAGGAAGGTTTTTATAGACTTCTGTTTTCCTAGACTTCTGTTCCTAATGATTGAGGGTGAAGACTTCAAGCATCCCCAGTGACTAGGGTGAAAACTACCACGCAGACAGCCTTTCACTTACTATAGCAAAACACGGGTGTGCCCTTGCCCTCATGATTTTCCAGTGTACTGGGTAGATGGCCATTAATTTCTGCATTCATTAAAAGTGCTTGTGATAGGTAGGGGGATTTGACTTTGGTTAGGGAAGGCGTACCTAAGACTTCAGCTGAGCTGAAGTTTGAGTTGAATTAGGTGGAGAGTAACAAGTGCAAAGGCCCAGTGGTAGAAAAAGCCAGGAGGAGGGCACAGTGGTAGAAAACTCTGGAGGAGTGGGAAGGGCATGATGGCAGGGAAGACTGTAGGCCTAGACTATGGGGACATCTTAGACCTTGTTCAAGAGGACTGGTCTTCCTGTCAGTGAGAATTTACTGAAAGGTCTGAAATCTGTTGTGGGACATGGTAAGAGTTCACATGTGAAGAGAAAGTCACCCTGGCTATACAAGGGTGCTGGTAAACCAGGAAGGTGACTTGCGAGGAACTGATACAGTGATGTGGCACCACAGAGGATAAAAGTGATGGTGATGTTTTCTAGTCTGTTACTACCTATTTGGTTGCTGGTAGGCACAGAGATGAAACTCCTTTGTCTTGCATGGTATACAGGTGGTACATAATATGCACTCTAAAAGCATTTGCTAAGTAAGGGGACAATAGAAATATTGTCCTAAGAATTCACTATATGCATAGTTAAATCATTCTTTAATATAGTTTGCCACTAATTTTTCTTATTGGAGCTGCTAGTGCTATTATTTTTCTAGAAAATGAGAACCAGATTGTGTTCTACTTAGTTGGAATTCAAACATTCTCAAAAGTAGTATAAAACGTCTCTGCCATAAGTTATGGTGGTAACATTCTGGCAATGAGAAAGCACTGCCAAGGTATGGGCACAGCTGGAAGTTTATAGGGCAATTTTTCAAGCAAATGAAATAGGCTGGAAGGAAATACCCCCCAGTGCTGTTATCTCTGGATTTCTAGGTATAGAGAAGTGAGTCCCAGTTTTTTCCATATTGCCTACATTTGCTAAACGGACAGTTGAGTTACTCTGAAAATGAAAAAAAAAAAAGCCATAAAATACCATTATAACTATGAGGATTCTAATAGCTTGTTTCCTTTTATATAGGCTACGCTGGTATATGAGCAGTTCGTAGACCTAACTGTGGGGAACCTCTGGCTTTGAGTCTGTTCCAGAATGTTGATCAAGGTAGAGCGTGGCTGTACAACATCTTCTATAATGTGACTAAAGGTAAAAAAAGTTTCTACCTCGTGTGAAAACTGGTTTTCTATTTTAGAAGCAGCATGAAGAGACTTCCGGGTCTCTTCTCTTGGTACTACTTTCCAAACTTATTTAAAAGTGGTAAATTGTGCAGGCAGGAGAAAAAGGTTGTGTGAGCAAACACCGAACTCTGAATGAGACTAAGTGAGGTGTGTGATAAGTTAAGCATTTGATATGCTTTGTTAAAAAAGACAAACTTTCGTGGATAAGGAGCTATGTAGTATATAGGTTTGAGGAAAATCCATTTACAAAAGGACAATCCTAAAGGTTATATCTGTATTTTGCTTTCTGGAGCTATATTCATTTTTATTAGACTGACTGGGTTACATATAAATATGAAAAGTAGATTTCAACTGCTTAGAAGGTTTGGTTTGGCTATGTAGTCTAAAGAGTTTTCTTAACTTTTTTAAAGGAAAATTAAAGAATAATGAAGTTTATATTTGAAAAGTACAAATGATACATACCATAATTATCCTTTCTTAAAATACAACACAAACCAACAGCTACAACGCTTTTTATTTTAACAAAAAGGATATAAGGAGGTTGAGAAAAATAGGGGATGGGTTAAGATAGGATGTAAAGTGTGTTGTGTCTCTGGACACCATCAACTCTTCCTGCCCCACACCCAAAAGTTATTAAATAATTTAAAGAACACCCATTTACAGTACCAGAACACCATCGAAATAATTGTTTTTATCAGGGTCAGAAAATGCAGTGATTATGAATGTGCCGTGACCAGGTGTAGAATCTTACAGGTAACAGCTGCAGTCAGCAGTCCAGCGCTGTGCACGGGCCTTCAATTAATGCACTTGAGCACGATTACATTTCTGGCAGGGTCCACACCCCCAAGAAAAGGCAAAGCTAAGCATTTCTTTTCTACATTCTAAACTCTGGAATCACAGAGCCCAGTTTAAAAGAAAAGTCACAGTGGATAAGAGATGCATATAAAAAATACAAGGTGTTCCTTTCAAATCAGAGGAATTGTGGGACTACATTCATTTCTTTTACAAAATGCTATTTAAAAAAAGGACAGAGAATCCAGTTCATGTTATGCTACAGACTTAGACAGTGAGTAAGTGTATTGCATGTTTTGGTAGGCAGTCTTCAGGCTTCCTTTCATTTCCCCCCAGGGCCCCAGGTTCCTGTAGGGTGAAACACACAAGTCCTGAATAAACTCATAAAAATGCATTCGCATCTCTTCTTGATTCTGCAGACGTCAGAGCCTGCAAGTCATATACTTTACCATCAATGACCACAATTTTTTTTCTTTAACTTTGTACACCTATTCTTGTATAACAGTGCATTGCACAAATGTACAAGAAAATACTGGTTTTAATCTATACAGTTTCTATAATAATTATGGAGTAAAATAAGTTAACTTTTCTAATGAGAATAGCTGACGGGCAGCATACATCTTTATTTTACATTTTAAAGTCTCTGCAGGCATCTACTTTGGTTAGTTATCAACAATCGTAACATAAGCACTGATCAGAGAACTGAGCAGCATTCCAATAACGTTAACAGATATATTATTTCTTTTTGAAACCCTGGGAAAGCCCAGCTTTAAAATATTATTAAAATGTTCTAACATTTACACACTATGAGAGTTAGCTCTAATAAAATAAAATTTCTTCAAAAATAATCTTGCAGTGCTCTTTTAGGCATGCTCTGAGACGTTATCACCAAACAGCCATACCTGGAAAATATCACCATCACATATTCACACATCCCAGCTCTCACACACACATAATTCCTTATATAGTCCCAAACAAAATGAAAACACCCACACCCTTATCCCACATAGTGAAAAATCAATGGTTTTTGCAAGTAAGTCTTTGTTTATATCTATCAGACTGAAAGTTCTTCATGTAGATGATAGAGCATCAATTGCTCGTGACTGCCAGAAGTCTAAGCAGCTTTGCAGGTCGTCAGCCTCCATTTCAGCCTCATTTCACCTGCTTTCCAATGGTTCAGTATTAGAGGCCATTACTGCAAACATTAATCTTAAGAGTTCACTCCTTCTCCAGAAAGTAATGTGTTTGGATGCATCACTTTTAGCCCTTTTCTTTCCATATAGGTTAAGTAACTTTTAAAAACTCCTTTGTCTGGTTATTATGGGAGGTATTGGCAGCTGTTAGTGAGATCTTTTCCTTCAGATCTTAGATTTTGACAGCCTCACTTCATCTTGACGTTAGTCACACTGTGGTTGCAGATGCTGCCAGAAAAGTTATCAAGTGAACTGCAAGGGTTCATACAAGGTGCTTGCTAATTTCTCAGTCATCTTCAGATTAGTTTCTTTCCTAAACACCTGAAGTTTCTCAGAATCCAGTGCTCACCAAATTTCCGATTGGTTTGGCCTGTGCTAGAAGTTGGTAGGATTGCACCATGCGTAGACTCTCTCTTATTTCTAGATTAAGTTCCATCAATTTGTAGTTGGCTTCTGACATGTCCAGGTCAGAGCCTATAACCGCGAAGCTTCCCGTCTGGCCCAGCGTCTGGTGATGGAAATATATGTGTAACAGGGTCTGCACAGGGTCATCTTCACAACTGCCAAAGATATCATTGGGCCAGAGCGATCTGAAAAGACAGTGTTTAAGTCCAGGTAAGATTAAGATGAACTGTATCTTCAGTGAATACCCGTAACCACAAAGTTCCCTTATGAGATCACTGAGGAATTTGTCTTACTGTTTGAGCAAAAAATGTATTACTGAAATTATCACTCAGAGTGAACAAAATCTAAAGTTGGTGTCATTTCAGTATGATTGCAGAAAACAATGGCCCTTTCTTTGTCCTTTCACAAAAACATGATATTAGGACATCAAACTGAAAACCACTGTTAAACTCCAGCTAAGTTTAAAGGCATCTCTTTTAAATCCCATCATCTTTTACCTGAAAGCTTTGACTTGTGCTACAGCTGATACAAATTCCTTATTTTTTAAAGTTTCAATTAAGGAATGAATGGCAGTTTCTATAGTAGTTTGTGCAGCTTTGGAAATATCAATTTCTTCATTTTCTGAAGCTGACTCAGCTTCTTTGAGGATACTTTCTAGTTGGGCAAGTTCCTCTGACATGTTAATGACCTAAAAGAAAGAAATACACTTTGAAAGAATATCTGTTTCCTTATATCTGGTGGTAATAGTATTTAAACTTAGTAGTAATAGGCAGTTAGTGTTTCAAGTTTTCTATTCGTAAAGATAAATCATTTCAGCAAATAGTATTTAATCCTGATAGAATAACTTGAATGTTATACTGTAATAAAACAGGTTGTAAACAATGTTTATATTGGTTGTAACATTTGATACATACATCATATAGTAAAAATGCACCGCTGTAGGAGAACCATAATTTTTTTGACCTTAAAGGAGTATCTTTTATTTTATTAAAGATTTATTTATGCGTACAAAAATTGGGGTACAGGCCAGAGGTTTGGGGGGGTTTGAGAAGATTCACCAGAGACAGAGTGGGGAGCAGAACAGGCAGATCTACTGAAATACACTGCCGAGGGGAGCCAGTGAGCAAGACAGAAGTCTGCTGCACCATGTGGGTCAGCTCCCTGGCCAGGGATCAAACTTGTGCTTCAGTGGCTGTGATAGTTTCATAATGCTAAGACTTAACCCCTTGCACCATCAGGGAGGCATCATGTCCGTATCTTTATATCTTAAAAAGTTATTTACCCAGTTTGTGTATTTTATATAAATCAGTTTATTTTGCTAAATAAATCATTAAAAAAGACAAATCAGGGCCTCCCTGGTGGCGCAGTGGGTTAAGCAACGCACTATGAAGCAGACCACAGCCACTGCAGCACGAGTTCGATCCCTGCTGCCGGCCAGGGAGGGGCCCCCGCATGGCACGGCAGACCTCTTCTGCTGTGCCCGCTGCTCCCCTGAGCAGTGTACTTCTGTTGATCTGCCTGTTCTGCTCCCCACTCTGTGGTGAATCCTCTCACCACCACCCCCACACACCTCTGGCCTGTACCCCAGTGCTTGTATGCATAAATAAATAAAATCTTTTAAAAAAAAAAAGACAAATCATATCTCTAGGGCAATTTTAGAAACAGGTCCTTATTTCTGAATCTATTCAGTACTGACTTCTAATAGGCAAAGTGGTTTTTGACATGGTTAATGCATGCATTACAGAAATAATATATGGACATGATGTTAAGGGGGTGTCACAATATAATTTTATGTCTTTATTGAACTGGTGTATCTTAGTTGACTTGATAACAGATGATCTTTAAGGTCTTCAACCTTTTAAGACCAGGCTATTTGCTATTTAATAATAGGTCCTGAAATAGCACATCCTTTCAAAAAAATAATGCAAAAAAATTTGCTCATGACTTTTGTCATAAGTTCCCCTACAAATATTTTAATTTTCTAAAATTGGCTATGGATACCTAGTACTTACCTCTGCTTCATTTTTTATTGTGTTTACTTGGTTGATAAGTTTACAGTAGGCTTGGAACAAAAGCAGCAATTGAAAATGCAACTTGTACAACCTTCGGCAGAGCTCCAGTTCCTAGAAAGAAGTAATGCTGTTAAATTTCCGTGATATCTGATTAACTAGATAGCATTATTTCCAAGAAAATTTATAAGTAAATAATTGTGTTAAGATTGTCTTTGCAATAAGCAAGTTAATGTGATATGAAGCTGATGAAAGACAGATGAGAGATGTTTTGAAGACTGGGATTAAAGTAAAAATTTAAAGATTTGGTTATGTAACTCACATTTAATGTGAAGCACATTTCCACATTAAGACAGGTAGAGTTTTCAGCAGATTATGGTATACTTTAAAAAAAGGATTCACTAAAATTTAACCCTTTAACTATGTAGTGAAATGCATTTGCAAGTGTATATACTTTAGCAACACTGAGATCTGTATCTCACTGCATTTATCATGAAGCATTCACAAAGCCAAGTAAAACGGATAACCTCTTGCCTAAAATGTAAGAATAATTTAAAATAATTTTTCTTAAAAAAAAAAAACCATTTTGTAATCTCATTAAAATGAGACTGAAATTAATATGCACTTTAATTTTTTTAAATTAAGAAATTTAAAGTTGTTAGTTACAGCTGTACAAAAAGGTGGCTGCTAGTTTTACATATTAATGATAAAATCTGTTTTAGAGGACCAACATTTCATAGATTAGGCCTATGCAAAACTGAAGCACACACTACTTCTTAAAGTAGTCCATGACAAAGCATTGCTAGCTCACAAATGACAAATGAAAATCAGTTTGTCTGACATGGATAAGTAGTCTATAAATTAAGACAGGTCACTTACTGCTAGAATTTCCATTTGCTAAGCAAGAAGGTGATCGGGTCACAAAATACAAAAGAAGAAAAAGACCAAGAATTAGTGTAAGAAATCATTTTAACTAGGGTCACAGATGTCTCAGGCAAACTGAAGGATATTTAGTTACACCCTAAAGAAAACTTTGGTGCTATTTCCAGATAAAATTTTAGGAATTTACCATAGCGATCTAAGGTGTTTTTAAATTCTTTACTGAATGACAATTACATTTAGGCTTGAGTTTATTTCTTGTGCAAAAACTATACTGGAATAATATGACTTTGGGAAATTTGACTTACAAGTGGTTTTCTATATAGGTTTTTATAGTCTTTCAAAAAAAAAAGCCAAATGTAATAAAATTTCCATTAGTAAAGTGGAAAATTCTGATTAGAAGAAATTAATTACTCTTCTCAGAAAAGGTTTGGTTTGTAAATCCGATAAAATACTTACCCCTGAGAAGATTATCTCTGGTGTGACTCAATCTAGGCTCCCTACCCTTTACTGTCTAATTAGGCCCTATGTTGCCATAATTGGTGCTGAGTCAAGTTAAACTATTGAAAGCAGAATGTTTTAGATTGCATTCCAAATGTACACTTTAGTAAGTTATCCACAGCAACTTGGATCTTTTTCTCATTAATGGAGAAGAATGACTTCCAACTAAAACAGCAATTGGGCCTCCCTGGTGGCGCAGTGGGTTAAGCAACACACTATGAAGCAAACCGCAGCCACTGCAGCACCAGTTCGATCCCTGCCGCCGGCCAGGGAGGGGACCCACATGGTGCGGCAGACCTCTCCTGCTGTGCCCGCTGCTCCCCTCAGCAGTGTACTTCTGTTGATCTGCCTGTTCTGCTCCCCGCTCTGTCTGTGGTGACTCCTCTCACCGCCCCAACACACCTCTGGCCTGTACCCCAGTGCTTGTATGCATAAATAAATAAATCTTTAAAAAAAAAAATAAAAATAAAACAGCAATTGCCATCATGTAAATATTGCTTCTGCAAGTCCCTTTTTAAGTCTGCTTTTTTAAATAGTTTCCTCTGCCGGACTGTTGACATAACATTCCTATCAATTTAGAAGGGATTTGCTAAGCAAAGGTGAACTTTAGCTCCATACTACTTACCATTCACAGTATGTGGTGAACATGAGTTGAGCACAAGCCAATGTCAAACACATTAGCATATCTAAATTTCTGAGGTTTTACTTTTTGGTTTTATAAGGAAACTAACAATTTGAGTTTAAACATTTTCTCACGCTGTTAGCATAAATAAATAGAACTTACTCTATATGCATATATCCATAGCCTCTTTTGGGATGTAATGGACATCACTGATCAAATGATTCCTACATAACGTTAGGAAATGAATAACCTTATAGTTCAGAATTACCAGAAATACTCTAAATTTATACATATATCCCTCTGCATTTTTTTTTTGGGGGGGGGGACTGCTTATCCAAGAGTATATTGGCACACAGGGACAAAGGGTAGATAATACATAAAAAGGATCCCCAATTCTCAAGGTATAAGTGAAACTAAATGTACAGTTTTTCACTTTTCAGTTAGTAGCAAACTGACTTAGACTCCTGGAGAGAGAACTCCTTTCTTTAAGGTAGAAGGGATATAAGAAATCACTTAGTCTAACTGCCTACTTTAGATAGGAAGACAGGGGTTTATACTACTTGTTCCAGCCATGTAGTTAAATAGTGGCAAAAGGAGAATTAGAACCAAAGGATCTAATTCTAGTCTAGAAGTTGGTTAATTCCTTATCTTACCTCATTTTTCTATGCACACATGATGTGTAGTAACAATGCAGGATTTGGAGTTAGCCTACTTAGATTTGAGTCTTATTTCTGACTTTAGATAACTTGGCTTCTCTGAGTCTCAAGTTTCCTAATCTGCAAAATGGGGACAATCATACCAACATTTATTGATACATTCTATTCTCAGTATTTCCATTGCCTTTAAGAATTTAGCTTAGTGACTAGAAATCTAACAATGTAAACTGAGTTTGAAAAGATTGGAGTTCTGGTGTCAAATATAATTTTAATTGATCAATACATCTTCTCCACATGAAGTTGCATTACAATTAGAAGAATTTGTAGGTCTTCTTAACATGTGTTACATATTGTATACTTTAGGAAAATATATTTTCATTGAATTTTATATTTACAAAAACCAATCAGAATTTCACCTTCAGAAAGATTAATATGAATGTATATCATATTACTCTTAGCTTGCTTTCGCTTTCCTGAGAAGACAATTTATCTGTAGAATACTATGCTGAACAACAACAACAAAAAAATGTTTTTAAGAGGCAGAGGCAACTGAAAGCCAGCCTGGATTGTTCAGATAGCCATCAGGCTTATCTAGTGACTGTTATTAAGCTTCAGTCAAAAGCTGGTTGTTCAATTTTATTAAAACAGTTTTTTCATTACTAAGCCAGTATTTCATTGACTCTAACTTTTATAAAAATTATTCTGATAGAAATGAAAAGTTACAGATATCCTTTATTTGTAGGGATATCAAATAATAACATTTGAACATACACATTATGTTTTACACATCATTATTTTTACCTGATACAAAAGTAAAGTGAAACTAAGAATAAGAAACTTACTTGTGCTTCTGTGTTTATGCTATTATACATGTCATCTTTGGCACCAAAGGTCCTCTTACAGTTGTCTAACCACTAAAGAAATAAACAAAAATGCATTTTAATGCAGTAATTAGACAATGCATAATGAAGTTGGGAAGCTAACAGCTCATGCATATAAAACAAAAGTTAACTTGAATTTTTAGGACTAGTTTGTAGACACAGATGTTCATCTCCATTCACACCTCATGTTTTATATGCAGTAAATTAAGGTAAATGACACTGTCAGTATAACTAGAAGTTCACTTGTTACTGTTTAGTAATGGAAAAATAACAGATTATCTCATAAGGATTTGTGGTGCTGCCATCCCAATAAAGGATATTTTTCAGTTTGCAGATTTTATTGGAAATCTTCACATCCTATACCTGACCTTTGTCAGATGTAGGATGGGGAAATGAAAGATGAGCTTTCCCTCTAGCCAATTTAATAAAGGCAACTTAAAATTAACCAGGTCTGTTTGCTTATCAGAAGTCCAATTCTCAGGAGATGGTGTCAGTTTTAATCAGTGAGACAGAAACCAAAATCCATTTAAATCTTTTTTTTTTTTTTCCTGGACAGTAATGAATGACAAACATTATCTCCAAAGAATACTGAACATAGAAGCCAAATGTGATTCTTCTCTATCAAAGAGCTATTCCTAAAGCTATATACTTAAGGTACCTTTTTAAAAAATTTTTTATTTTTGGCCCTGCCTGGTGGCGCAGTGGGTTAAACAACGCACTATGAAGCAAACCACAGCCACTGCAGCACGAGTTCGATCCCTGCTGCCGCCAGGAGGTGATCCACATGGCGTAGCAGACCTCTCCTGCCTCGCCCGCTGCTCCCCTCAGCAGTGTGTTTCAGTTGCTCTGCCTGTGCTGTTCCCCACTCTGTCTGGTGAAGTCTCTCACCACCCCCACCTCTGGCCTGTACCTCAGTGCTTGTATGCATAAACAAATAAATCTTAAAAAAAAATATTTTTTTTTATTTTTGCGTTGAACTGGGGTGTAGGCCAGAGGTACATGGCGGGTGGCGGGTGAGAGGATTCACTGGAGACAGAGTGGAGCAGAACAGGTGGGTAGACTGAAATACACTGCTGAGGGGAGCAGTGAACGAGACAGGAGAGGTCTGCTGGATGCAACTTAGGCCATAGAGGTGATAGTACTAAGACTTATTAACTCCTTGGCCACCAGGGAGGCCCCTACCTTTTTTTGTTAAAAAAACAGAAATAACGTGGGTTAGCGGGGAAAGAAAAACAACACTGAAGTCACAGAATTTTAAGCTTAAAGGAGAGTTAAAATCTTTAAGTACTAACCATTTGATATTACTAACTTGTGTGACTTCCTAGTCTCTTTTTCGCATGTGTAAGATTAAATGTAATAATTACATTTTAGGGAAAAATATAATAAACATATGGAGGGAGTCATTAGGACTGATAAAAACTACCAGTGACAATCTTTCAGTACTGTTGGGTTGTTGGAAACGTCACAACGTACCTTTTCTGTGCAGAAATGTGTTATGATGTCGCCAACAACCCAATCTATACTTAAAATTCTCAATCGTGCTTAATATTCTACATGCCAGGCATTAAAATCAGGCATCACAGTTATTTCAAAACAATTTATTTGACCCTGTGTCCCTTTTATCTCAGTCCCTCAGACGGTACAGGCCTTACGGCTATGTGCTTGACAGCATCTCTGAGAAGCATGTCAAGCCTGCCTTCTCAGAGAGCTGCCGGCAGCCACTGTCAAAAGCTATCAACAGATTTCTTTATGTGCCCAAAATTCAGTTAGCAGCATGGAATTTGTACATTGGTCTTCATTCATACAGAATGTTAAAATGCTTATACAAGCATCATCACCTATCCAGTCCAATTTGTCTACATGCAATAATTTGAAAAAGGTAATTTGTTGATTCCTTAGTCTTACTAAATTTTTATACATCTTAGATGCCTTTTGTGAGGGGAGGGGTACTATCCAACACAATTATTTTTAATTTTTATTCTGTTAAAAGACAAGTCCCAAATATATCATTCCACGCCTGCAAGTGGGCTAAAAAGTACAGGTCCGCCCACCGTTTCCAGCCAGCACACACAACACACCAGAGAGCCTGTGTATGGCTGACCCTGCAGTTCACATCTAATCTAAGCCTCTTCCTGTGAGTTTTTTCTCAAAGATCAAATGAAGGTTACGTTTTCACTGGGGGAGGTTCGGCTTCTGTGCGTGATGGAGTTGCCTGTATAAGATCACTCCTGCAAGGGCCACTACAGCAGCTAAATACCATCAGCCAGGATTTAGGGAGTTAGAGAAAGTACTTGAGACCCCACAGTGGTCCCAGCACTTACTCTGGGTGTATCTGCTTATCCACATCCCTAGGCTCACCGAACAGACAGCAGTGGTCTGCAGTTTCATGGACTGGAAAGCAGGGTCATCAAGTGTGGTGAGGTGTGGAGGGCCAAGATCCTGGAGAAAGGAACTGCACGGAGGGACCCAACAGTCTGTGTACAGGTTGCCCTGAGGCACAAGCCATCTCCGCATTAATACTGTGCAGGAGAGCCCGAGAAACCAAGCAGCAGCCTCGGAAGCTGAAGAAAGGTAGGCAGAGCTTGCTGGTCTCATGGTAGTGGGAAGCCAAAGATTGTTTCATTCCCGCCAAGAATTAAGGAGGGGGTCATGAATAAATACCTTAGACTTTCATTTGTGATCCTTAGAAGTCCAAGACTCAAGGGATAAAAGGTTTGATTGTTAACAAACAATTAGGTGGAAAAAAAATTTGGGTTGATATAGACAAGAGGTGAAAAAGTAATGAAGACTAGACGAGACAACAGTGAAGTGGTAGCTCAGGGAGGAATCAAGGTTCATTTTTCTTCCACATATAAAGATTTCATTGATTTGGCACAATTTACTAATGAAAACATACTTCATTGCTGTAAATTTTCATTTTCTGTAAATTATGTGACACTAGATGTGTGCATCTGTTATTGATTCCGTATTACATTCCACTGGTCTGTCCAGCTATTCTTATACAAACACTACCTCCTTTTGTCATTTTTTATAGGTCTTACTAGCTAAGAGTTTAACTTTGTTAGGACTTTGTTTTTCATGGACAGAGTATGGATGACTTTTTCTGTGAAGGCAGGCAGTTAAGTATTTTAGGCACTTCAGACCACATATTCCCTGCTGCAACTATTTACCTCTTGCAGTGAAAAAACAACCATACCAATAACATGTAAATAAATGGGGGATGGCTGTGTTCCGAAGACATTTAATTACAAAACGTAGGAGGCCAGACAGGACCTGAAGGCTATAGTTTACCATACCATATTCTGTTCCTGAAATAATCCTTCAATCTAAAATTACCATCTGTCAACGTCTAAGGTTATATCTCTGTTCTATGAAGTTTTCCCAATTAACCTTTGATCTAAAGTGACCTGTGTTTGGTTCTGCATTAGCTTCCTGTTAGACCTTTATGAACATGGGAAGTCTTTTCTTCAGTGACAGTGCTTTTATATATAGTTATGCCTTAAGAGAGGTGTTGCTTTTGCTGCTAGTTATTACATATATCATTTGTGATTATATTCCTATTAGGATATTTAGAGAATAAGAACTAGGCTTTATACTTCAGTTTTCATGTATATATCTATGTGTTAAATATTTAGTACTTACTAATGAAAGACCCAATTCCTGTTCCAGGAAAAACACCTGTTGCATGCAGTTTGTGTAAAAAGCAGCTTTTTAAATTTAGGCTTTCTGCCAGTTGGTTGAAAACATACTGGACTCACATGCAGGGAACAGAACTGCAGTGCTCTGCAGTGCCACTCTGGAGTTGAACAAACATTTCTGAACAGGTAATGGAGGTACACACCGCACAGGAAAATGATCACGACTCTTGTCAGAGGCTGCAGATTTTCAGGACCACACCATCATAATGCATTGTCAGGAACACTGCTTGTATTTCCCCACTGCAGTCTTGAGGCAGCTACACTGTCTTCACACAAAGCTTTTCATAAAGCTACAGTTTTCCATTTTATGATTAGGCTATTCAAGGCCATTTCTAAAAGCCATAGACAGGAAATCACAGGACAGAGCTCAGAGACCCTCCTGTTCCCACTAAAGCCCGGAGCGCAAGCTAAGACGCACTCTTCTCTGTCTCAGCTACTGTGCTCCCAGCGTGACTCTTTCAGAGTCAGAAGCAAACTACTCTCCTTACATGGTAAAGGGACACTGACCTGCTCAGCGGCTTCCCTTTTGGCATTGTATGTATCCAGGTGTTCTTGCAACTCCAAAACACTGAACTTGAGTGTTTCCAGTAAACCACATGACATCAGCTGTCGAATCAGAAACATGATTGAAGTTACCATTTCTGCTTGAAATAATCATGAGGCTGACGACAGTGGGTCATGGAATTTCTTCTTGTTTGGGTCCTACCTACCCTTACTGCTCCTTATCTCTTACTAAGGGCTGACTTTGAAGGAGACAAGGTGCAGTGAGATTTCAGGGATGTGGGGAAGAACAAGCATGCCTTCCAATGCTTTAAAAGCTGTCTCAGGCAGGACTGGTGTTCCAGGCTAAACAGGTGTTGCAGGGTAAACTCCTGAAGCTTTTTAAACCTTAAGTCCTTAACTTACTTAATACACAGCCTACAAATATGGCTGCATATAAGTCAGAGGCAAGCCAGGGAATTCTGGGTTGTCCACAAGAGCCCTCCCCTGCTATCTTGATTCAAAAATCAAAGGAAAAATACATCTGTAAAGCCTTAGTTTCCCATCTAGTATGAGTGAAGGGTGAGTCAGGGCAGGGATGGTCAGAATCAGAAAGAATCGCTGCATGTGACGTACTGGAAATGTATTGTGCCAGTATTCACAATCAAATTGAAAATATGAATGTGCATACTTTCAAGTTCTGAATTACTTTCTAAAAAGGCCATTCACTGAATGCTGTCACTGAAATTTAGCTTTTGTAATTAGCACTCGAGTGAAAACTTACTGTCTCAGCATCCACAAAGACCGTGGGGCACTCGGAGCACATCATCATCACTTCCAGTGAACTTTTAAATTTGGTACCAATGCGTTGCAGACTCTCCCCAAGAAAGCTGACTGCCTCATTAGTTATATCTCCAAACTTTCTTTGAATTGTCTATGGAGAAAAACATTGAAAAAAAGTTTAGTATTTCATAAGATGGTGTACAATAATGATATGTAATTGCAGTGCTAACTGATCTATAAATTCTGTAGGAAACAGTTTAGTTCCTAAAAATGATCAAAGATTTACAAAATAGTATTACTTAAAATGAAACTGACAACACATGGCACTTCTTTCCCATCACTGAAATGTTTTCACTAGGGGAGACGGAAAGAATACATGCCACACATCCTGGGAAATAGTCCTCATGCATCTGAGGACTCAACTCTGCCCAAAAGAAACTTTTGGTAAATGCAGTTTGCTGTCTTTGGCTCCAGACTGCCATCTGACTGTAATAAATGTCATGAAAAGGCTTTGAAACTATTTAACTCAGCTGTGTTCACTCACATAAAACTACCAAATAGTGCCCGACCAACTGAATGATGAGACAGTATTATCAGTATTATAATAGTCAGACAAATAGCTAAATGTATACCTGCAAGTAGATAGACAGGACCGTTAGGTGTGATTTTATTGTGATTAATTATTAAAAGCTAAGCCACATCTGAGGCATCAAGAAATGTAGAGTATTACTGGAAAGGAAAGAATCTAAACAGAAGACAAGGAGCAAAGCAAAAACTACTGAATTAAGTGCTCAAATCAGTGAGCACCAAAGACCTGCCAGGAGAAGAGCCTGGATGGCTCCAATGCCGCAGTGAGACTGTGTGCACTGCGGGGTCTTCCAAGGCGGGCCAGTTTCCTAGGTAGGGAAGGGAGGTGGTGCGCAGCTCAGAGCAGAACGACCTTGACAGTGGTGTTTCTCTGTGCCTTGGTCTCCTAACTACAGAATGCTGAAAGTGTGTCTACATCATACAGGTTTGTGGCAACAACGAAATACTCAGTGTGAAGCATTTACCATCGTCCAGCATGTAGACCACTCAACAAATGTCAGCTTGTACATGAATCACTGCTTTTAGCTGAGGAAGCAACCTTAGCTACAAACGTGTAGGTCCCCACACCCTAACACAAGTGCCAATGCTTTTACCGCTTCCTCATAAACCGTGTTATGAAATGACCGTGAGCACCCTGAAGGCAGACACCGGGTGTCACATTTGGCATCCCCGAGGGGGCCTTGTGTACTGCAGAACAGTGACCTGACGCTGAGGCGATGTTTTCATCTACTCACAGTGCGGGGGGAGTAGCTGTACTAGTGCTAGTGTGATGGAACAGAGGTGCTCACTGTCAAAATATACTCTCAAATAATGTCACTCTCTTAGGCAAAATGCTTCTTAAGGAAAATCAGTGGAAATACTAAAGTTTAAGATACTGACTTTTAAATCCAAAAAGCCCTTAACTTTGTTGGGCAACTATAACAGGAATTCAGAAATCAGAACCCTTGCTGACCTGAAACAGCCTAGAGAACACGTGGAAAGTAAACACAGCGCAGGACCCGTCGGTGTCGGACAGCATCTGGCCCACGTGGCAGCGCCAGGCTTCGTCGTCATCGTCACAGGCCGCTGGCTGGAAAGCAGCTATGATGGCGGAAAGAAACGGCGATGGGAGGGGTGACGTCTGCACCTCTGGAAAGCCATCTTGCTCTTCTTCATCTTGACTGTTAACACAAATACGGGTCATCACAGTACTATCTTAGCAGAACAGACTCACTTGAAACAGCTTGGTTTACCTTTGCTTGTGTACATATGAAAGAGACTTTAAGATAATCTGACCATTGAGAATTAAACTGGAACATATTTTTTGGATTGAATCCAAACTTATTCCAGGATCATAGAAGTTTATTTCGTGACTTTGATATGTCCCTCTGGCCATGGCCCAAGCAAAACTGAGTTTAACACTTGGCCATCCGGCACCCTGCCCAAACAGGTATCCAGTGCGCTTCCAAACATACAGGGCCACTCTCTGTGCTGAGAACGGCCTACTTGTTTTTCTTTATGTGAATGTCAATAACTGGAAATAATCCCATTATAATAATTCACTATAATTCACTTTTATCTTTAAAGACCGTATGATTGTAGGATAACATACACGGGACTCCTGGTGGAGCAAGGAGTTAAGGTGCAACACTATGACGCATCCACTGCAGCAAGAGTTCAATCCCCGGTCAGGGAGCTGACCCACATGGCACAGTAGACCTCTCCTGCCTCGCCCGCTGATCCCCTCAGCAGTGTATTTCAGTCTATCTGCCTGTTCTGTTCCCCACTCTGTATCTGTTGAACCCTCTAACCCCACCCCCACACCTCTGGCCTGTACCCCAGTTCTTGCATGCATAAATAAATTAATCTTAAAAAAAACATACACAGAAATGAAAGTAAGTTGAATCAAGGGTCATATTTGGGAGGAGATAATATCACCTTATAAAGTCCGTATGCTCACCTTGACAGTCCAGAAAAATCAGCTTCTTCTTCTTCACATCTTTCGTCTAGTTCTTTCAAAGCTAAAGTAACATCATCTTCACAGATTGATTCAGGGTAGCTTCCAGGAGCTAGTGGCTCTGGCATTTCAGCTTCTTCTAAATCAAGAATTCCCTGGCACACAAGAGAATCTTGTTGTTCTTGCATTAAATATGACCCTTCAACTTCAAAGACTGTAGTAACTTGTTCTTCTTTTAATAATGAGCTTGTATCCTGCAAAACAACAGTATTTTATGGACTTTAAAAACAGTTACAAAGAGAATTTTATTAATGTAGAAAAATACTGTTAATTTACATCTGTTTTATGAGGTAGTCTTGATTTGCGCAGTGTTACTGTTAAGTGTTTTGATTCTGATTATATTAAATATATATTTTGTAAAGTTCCAGGTTTAAAAGAACCTTCAAACTAAAATGCATCACCTAGTGTCTCAGACAACTCAGGAGATCTTTTTGCTCTTAATAGGGTTTAGGTGTTCATGCAGAAACATGGATATGGAAAAAACATATTCTAATTCTACTAATAATGTAAAACTATCAGTATAAATGCTAGTTTGAAATGTCACAGCATTACATTATACCCAGTGAATTCTGGACAAGAGGAGGGGATAATTCAAATTAGTGAGCCCACTGCTTCTATAGGGTTCCCCATGAGCAGGTATTAACCAATCAGGAAGAAGCTGAATTGAAACACTGAGGTAGGCCTTCCTGGAGTAAATGAGCTGAATTGAATACTTGTGATGGAAGGGTTATTTTCAGGTAAGACCACAGTAACTTACTTCGGGTTTGAGTACTGAGAATGCTCCATCATTGAGGTTAGAGTTCAGAAGACACTGGGAAATTTTAGACTGTTGTATTTTTTAAAATTAAATGAACTATATAAGCTCATTTATCAAAAAGTAACTGCAGTCTCCTAACCCTTAGCAAATGATAATGAAAACGTGTGCTATGAAGTATACAAGTGGTTTTATTTTCCTGTCTGTTACAGCATTGCTGGAACAACTCTCTCCGTGCCTGGCATGGAGTTAGAACCACCATACATGTTGGCTGAATAAATGAACTGCCCTACTAACATAAGACTTCTAAGGTGTATCTACGGCAGTATCAACACCAGTTTAAAAGAGCATGACTTTTAATCAGTTTGAAAATGAGCACTAGTGGTCTGAGAGTTTTAGGAATGAAGATCAGCTTCTTTCAGTACTTTGACCTAGGGACTGCTTGGTTGTACAGTTTTTGGTCTCTTCTTCATAGGTAAAAATAGAATTTTCCTTCCGAAATATGAAAAGTAAATGAAAGTAGGTTTCTTTTAGGTAGAAGTTCAGATAGAATCATCCTGGACTTTAGATTATTTCACCTGTAACATTCATCTATAAAATAAAATGAAGGATTCTGACCAGTTTCTGTGTGGGTGGTTCTGGGTAAATTCCTAATTACAGTTAATTTATGATATAATAATGGGGTTACGCTAATATGCAAATGATAACATATAAAGTGGTAACATATAAATGATAACATAAAGTCCAATGTATCAAGCACCACCTGTTTTCAAAGACGGGAAAGCTCACATCTGGTTGAGGCAATCGAAACTAGTCTCCTAGAAGCTTTGGCAGAGACAGGTAAGCAGTAGTTATGGATGGAAAGATTTGTTTTCTCCTTTCCTGTGTTAAAACTTGAGTGCCCAAATGTGATAGTATTTGGAAGTGGGACTTTTGGGAGATACTTGTGTCCTGAAAATGTATCCTCATGAATGGGATTAGTGCCCTGATAAGAGGCTATAGTGCTAGCTCACTCACTCCATCCTGTGAAGACACAGCAGGATAGCTGTCTGCTACAGGAAAGGGCCCTCCCTCACTAGAGAGTGACTCTGCCAGGCCTTGGCCTTGGACTTCATGGCCTCCAGGAACGTGAGAAATAGATTTCTGTTCTTAGATTCTGTTCTCACCCAGTTAATGGTATTTTGTTACAGGAGCCCACCCCAACGTGGTACTTCAGGGCACAGGAATTAGAAGATATCAGGGTACAGTAGTATGGGAGAAAAACACAAAGTATACTAGAATTAAATAGGGAAGACTGTAAACTCTTTTGGGTCTTCACAGACTAGTACTTTCTAAATAATAGCATGCAGTCATTCTACTAGTGGAAATTCTATCTACTCCATTTAAGGTTTCCATTTGAAATTTTCTTCCTTAAAGATCTGGTCATTGACCCGAAACTATAAAATATATGGAAGAAAACATAGGTAAAATGGTGCAAGACATACATCTCAACAACGCCTTCGAGGTGGCACTCCCAAAAGCAATAAAAATGAGAGAGAAGATAAACAGGTGGGACTACATCAAGATAAAAAGCTTCTGTACAGCAAAGGAAACGGGCGGTGTGTGCGTGCTTCATGGCCTGATTCAATTAAGCACTCTATTCTTAATTTACTACTAAATACACTGAATAGGAAAAAATCTTTGCGTTCCACACAACAGACAAGGGTCTGATCACAAAGATATACAAAGAACTCATAAGACTCAAGAAAAATAAAGTAAAACACCCAATCAAAAAATGGGCAGAAGAACTTAAAAGACACTTCTCCAAAGAGGACATACACATGGCCAATAGACACATGAGAAAATGTTCAGCATCCCTCATAATCAGGGAAATGCAAATCAAGACCACAATGAGGTACCACCTCACACCGGTAAGAATGGCAAACATCAAAAATACCAACAACAAATGCTGGTGAGGATGTGGAGAAAAAGGAACCGTAGTACACTGCTGGTGGGAATGCAAGCTAATCCAACCATTATGGAAGGCCGTATGGAGGTTCCTCAGTCTACTAGAAATGGAACTACCATATGATCTGGCAATCCTACTCCTAGGCATCTACCCAAAGGACACAAAAACACTGATCCAAAAGAGCACCTGTACTCCTATGTCTATTGCAGTACTATTTGTAATTGGTAAGATCTGGAAACAACCCAGATGTCCAAAAGTAGATGACTGGATCAAGGAGATGTGGTACAGATACACAATGGAATATTATTCAGCAATCAAAAACGAGAAACTAGGGACATTTATAGAAACATGGATGGAACTAGAAGGGATTATACTCATTGAAGGCAAGAGAAAAATACCAGATGGCTTCACTATTAGGAGGAATATGAAGATGCAACAAAAACAACAACAAAAAGAATAAGCTCAAGGAAATGGGCAGTTATAACCAAAAGCAAACAAAAAACTCAACAAGACCAAAAAGCCAAGATAAACCAAAGGGACCATGGTGGGGGGAGGGGAAGGAGGGGAGGGTAAAGACGGGGATGAGGGCAGAAAGAGCACAAGGGACTGAGGTGATGGTGCACGGGTAGAATGGTGGTGGGTACTTCCTGGGGAAAACAAATGATGTTAAATATAATTAATTAAATAAAAAAAGATCTGGTCATTGAAGGGGTATGTATTGACTGTTTAGGAAGGCAGTTTATGTGACATGTTCTACAACTGGCATTTTAATTGATATATTTTCTTTCTCTATCAATTTGAACATACCATGTTGAAATAACCCACCAAACTTCGTAGCTTTTCATTGGTTTACACAGGCATTTGGTTGTCATTTGTTCTGGAATAACAATTTGAAGATTGATGTTTTATATGTAATTATAATATACACTCAATATATTATATATAATATCACATACATTATATATAATATAAATTTTCTAATAAGTTTCATGAGGAGAGTGCTTTTGGGCCAATAGAATGGATTCCATAATTATATGTAGATTTTGATGATTAAATTTCTTTGTTAGACACAATATATGCACTTTGTTAATTCAAAGATTTATTCCCTATAAGGAGTAATTTCTTTTATACATGAGCTCGTCTCCAAACTGTTATATATAGTAGAAGAAATCCTCTGTGATTTCTCTAATGAACACAAGTTTAGAATTTAATCCATTCTATAGCCCAGAAATATCTGTTCTGACATGAAATGCTCACCCTTCCTGAGGAAAAAATTCAAGTATACATTTCCAGGAATGATTTTTTTCCCTTTAATTCACAACTTGTTACACCTATTAAAATTAAGTCTTCATCTTAACTATTTGCCCTCAGTAAATTACGGTTTTATGGCAACACTTTTCCTATATTTTTAGAAAGGGCAATTTTGGATCATTTGATGCTACTAGGTCCACTAAAGAAAACCTTATTAGGCCAATACAGTCAGCAGACACAAACTCATACTATTGTGTCTAGACAGCCATTTTTTGGTTAATTTTCATGTCTTTATAGAGATGTTTCTAAGTGAAACAGTATCACAAAGAACTACCACTATCACAAAAAAACTTCTTAATTTGAAGTTTTTTTCCTTTAAAGAAAAAAAATCCTTAGATGCCTTGGAAGTAAACTCACTAAATGCTATCAGCTCAATAAATCTTCCATCTGAAATAACATGATTTTCCACAAAAATGGAAATAAGTATAATTTCACAAACCATGAGTTATTTCTAGGAGGTAGTTTATGCACTATGATCATATGTATTTGAACAACCACAAGTAAGGAGATATCCTCATTTGTTAATCACATTAAAATGCAAGCATCAGTCATCCTGCCTTCATTGAGGTATTTCTGCTCTCAGCCTGCCGTCTGCGACGAGCCTGCCCGCTGACCTGCTAACAGGCCGTGAGCCCACAAGTGGCGGTGAGCTCGACTGCTGACCACAGTCGTGGGCTGAACAATGATGCTGTGACTCCCGGCACGCAAGATGGTGGTCCCAGTACACAGCCTAGGTGCGTGGCAGGCTCCACAGCCAGCCGGGCATGAGCACTCTGACACTCTGGTCACACAACAATGACACTGCCTGACCACGCGGTGCTTGACTGTGGTAACGTCCACGTACCAAGCCTCCCGACAATGGAGAACAGGCCATGAAGAGGCGTATCTCAGTCCTTTCCTCTCCTGCAGACATTTTTCATGTTCATACACTGCACTGTTTTAGAGTTCAGGCCGCCTGCTACTATTGCCTATATTCTTCTGGTTTATCTCTCTATTCACCCTTTTCCAATTCACCCTCTGCTGAGTGTACCCCATCACAGCAGCTTCACTAAAACTTTGAGCAGAGCGCCACCTTCCCCTGACGAGAGGTACCTAAGACTGAAGGTGTCATGTGGCACCCAAAAAGGCCTGAGATTTAAAACAAACAAACAAAACCCAAACCCTAAACCTAATCTGATTATGTTCTTTTGCTTAAAATCCTCCAGTGGTCTTGAGGCACACCCCACTACCTCCCTCCACTCAGTGTCACGCCCACTGGCCAGCTGTTGTCCCCTCTCAGAGGGGACCACCCTTTGCCATATCTTCAAGACTCAGCTCCTCCTCGTCACTTAAGCTTAACCTGAAGTGCCATTGTACATCTCTCCCTCACCAGGTCTACACTGCTGCTAAGATTTCTTACTATGAACAAGAGGATCACTTTCTAATATATTATTGATATTTTTTGTTTTGCCTGTTAAGTGTCTATTATTAGAGTTAAGCTCCAGAAAGCCAGGAGCCTTTGCTTCACACAGTGACTAGCATGATGCCCAGCATGTGTGTGGGGGGTTCAGTATCTACTGCTTAGGTGGGTAAGTGCTCATGCGCCCCGTGTTCCCCTCCAGGCATCCAGTACACTGCTGGTCACGTCATAGCTCTCTCTCTCAAGAATGAACATATGTGACTTCCCGTCCTCTCCCAGTCAAAAGTCTAAGTAGTTAGCACAACACAGAGGACACTCATGTCTCAGATCCTATTCACCCTTCTCTTGCTTCTGTTCTTTCTCCATTCTGAGTACTGAATTTCCTGCTGTGCCCTGAACACACCGCATCATCTCATGGTGCCATGTCTTTCTACATGGAGTCCTCTGTCTCACGTTTTCCAAAAGCCACGAAGCCTTTCCAAAAGCCACGGGATGGTTCCCGACCATCACCTGCAACACGCAACTCAGCAGTCTCACCTGAGCTTTCAAAGAGCCTTGATGCATTTATTGTTTCTCATAGTGAACTGAACTGCTTTTCCCCCTGTTTTCAAACTTCTCTGTCTTCCTTGATATGAATAGCCCTCAATAACAGGGTCCTGCCTCATTCATCTTTCAGCATCTAAAGGAATGTCTAGCATCTAGGAGAGTCTCCACAAATATCTGTTGAATTATCTGAACTCCAGCGATTATGAATATTAAAAATCAAAACAAAACTAATAAGGAAGCTAAATGACTTCACATCTACATGTCTGCTTACTGTTAAAAAACACAAAATTGACAACATAAAACTTCAACTTACTTAAATAATGAAATTTAATGATTATATTAGTCTAGATCTAATAACTAGTGAAAACATACAGCATTTTCCTACATATGAGCCTATAGCGATGACAGTTTCAAAAAATTATCTATTATAAATATCTTAAAAAAAGAAATAGCACTAAGAAAACTAAATACTTACTTATTTTTTTGGTCAGTCATTAGCTTGGAATCTGGCTTACTTCTCACAGGCCTTTCCAAAAACAATACTAGTAGTTCCAAAGTCTTTTTCAAAGGTTTCTTTCAACCAACTGCTAACACAGCTGGCCTGAGGTTTTAATTCTAATCGTAGCCCCAATCACATAAACCCAAGTACAAAGCAAAAAGAACAGAAAAAAGCGGTCTTTCAGAGAAGACACAGAGCCACAGAAGATGCTCCCCATCCCCAGAGAAGCGTCTGTACATTAACCTAATCACAGTCTGAGACACAAAACGCTCATTCAAAACACTCAAAATTATTTTTAACCTGTAGGTCATTTTCTTTATCAAGTTTTTTAATCATCAGATTTGACTCTTGTGTGGGAAACAACCTCACAGGTTAGAAATACTGTAAACAAATCAAGTAATTAGTGTATCAGCTCAAAACTCTCTTGAAAGAAAAGCAAGGGATGTAACAGTGCTAAAAAGAGCCCAGATTGGCCATGCACCAGCCTCCTTTTCTCCCCACCTCAGGCAGCTGGCTGTTAGCATTATCTAGAGAAGCCTCCGAACTTGGCGTCTCATCTCTGATCTGAAGCACCTCCTCCGCTGAGACGCTGCCAGTGGAATCCTGAGACTGAAGAAGTAAACCAGGATGGTCTGGCACTGTTTCCTCTGCAGCAGAACCATTGTTCAACTAAAAGGAGAAACAATAGGGAGTTCGTTTGAGTCTGTGATGTTCACTAAGGCTGCAAAGTTTCTTGCATTTCTTAAATTTTCTGTATTGTAATATTTTGGGGGTTGGGTCTAGGGGTGTAAGTGGGACTTAGTTATAAAGGATTGGTTTGACTTCTTGAGCCACTGAGACTCCACTGAGTCTATGGCAGAATAGGTGCTGTTAATGCAACTCCTCAGCAGAACTGAAATACTCATTAATATAGGGACCTTTTTCTCTACAAAAACTAGCAAAGTGGAAGAGCCCGATGAACTCGATGTTGAAGTGAAATCTTATTTCTACACTGATGATCTGTGTTTTCACCATGTCTGAGGACGGTGAGGGGCTCCTTTACATAAATGCCCAGAGCACAGCGGGTTCTCAACTGGGAAGCAGGTGCAGTTTAAGGAACTGACTGTTCTCTAAACAAAAATCAGTACCATCACCTTCAAAAAGAATTTAGGACAGTGAAGTTGTTATAAAGATAGCCCGTCTTTAGTGAGCTTATAGTCTTTGAAATATAGAGGGAATTGATTGGAAAAAAGAAAATACTATGATTTTTCCTCCTCTTTTAAAAGGGGTTATATCTTTTTCAACATCAGTATTTAAGATAAGAAATATTAAGAGCTCGACTTCAGAAAATTTAAATTTGGAAAGGAAAAAGGCACATAACTACAAAAGGATTTAGAAGCTGCTCAGGCCCTTGAGGAAGGAAGCAGCTCTCCTCAATGCACACACTTTCTTGTCTGAAAAGATAAGTCGGCGTCAAATGAAGCAGTGTTGGTGTTCATGTTGATGCCATCAAATCTATCACTCATGAGTAGGGCCTCTGAAAGTGCCCAGGTAGACATGACCAGGAGAAAAGGAAGGTAAAAGTGTCTTTGCGGCCACAGACTGTGCATTATCAACCCAAGTGTTAGTTTTATCAGGGTTGGATATGCTGTTACCCATACAATTTTGTATTTTGATGTCAGTGAATGCATTTTATCCAACTGAAATGAAAATCAGGAGACACTAAGCTACCAAGTTGGAAGTTAAGAGGAAAACAAGACCAGCTGTCTGTATATGAAAAGGTAAACGCTACCATCTGTGTGCGGGAGAGGATCTGGCTTGCTGTCAGTGCCGCTTCCTCTTCTGAGGACTCGTCTGTGTCCTCCTGGTTAGTCAGGTTCAGGCTGGGGGTGCTGCTGGAGCACGGGTACTCCTGCAGGGAAGGGGTGTCTCCTTTGTCAATACTGTCCAGTGAGCGCCTGCGGACTCCCCAGTTGAAATTGTCCATACTTTCACCCTGGAAAAGCAAGACACGACTTCTAAGACCTCAAAAACATGCTTATAAAAATACAGTAAATGCAAAACAAAAGGAAAACATTTACCAGATGGAAAATACTTAATGCATCATCATAAGCAGAGTTTCAATCAGCCCTTCAAATTCTTGAAACTTTTAAATACATCATTAAATACTTATATTTAAAGAGATCAAGATATGTGGTTGATAACCTGTTCTAAATAATGATTTTTGTGACTATCTTCTATTACTGGGGGTCAGCTAAATTTACGATACAGACCATTTCTATTCTAACACACAAACACAAATGAGACCACAGAGAAGACGAACACGTCACAGATAACAACCCACAACACCAGGCTGCAACTTACCTGCAGCTCCTGGTTAGCAAAAAGGAAAACACACAGAATTAGAAAGAACGAAGACAAACATTTAAATATACACTACCCTTTGGGGGAAAACTGATTTCTCAAACCCAAAGACTGATTCAAGCTCTGGATTAAGCTTTGTGCAGGACGCCAACATGTGATTCATATTATTTTTTTTTATGCAAAATATACTGTGAAAAAGACAGACACTTAAAACAACATTTCTGTGATACACTCTGGCAACACAAACTTTAAGGAAATTTTCAAACTTTACGAAGATTGAATACTTAATACAATGAAAAACTGACTTAAAATACCCACATTCAGTTGACAACATACAGGTTCACAGTATTTTTGTCTGTAAGGTAGTTTTGGCTTACTAGAGTAGTCATTTTTTTTTTTTTTTTAACCATAAAGTGTTTTTAAAATCAAGATCTTGGGTATCAAAACCACCCTTGCCAGCTTCAAAAGGTCAAGAGGAAATGACAAATTTCAACTTTACCCACTGAAGGATTTATGTATGCTATAGTTCTGTTATTTTAGGCTGATCCTCCTTTTGTACAGCTAAAGCTCTTATTCTTAAGCCCTGATATGACAAATTCCAGGGAACTGGCTAGAATGATGTGATTTATTTGTATTCCTTTACTCGAGGGGATTGTCTAGAATAGAGGTTTTTAAATCTTTTTTTAATAAAGCAGAGGAATATTTATTTCAAATGAAACTTAGATGGACATCAGCTGTGCAAAACTGAAAAAACCAGAGCTGCTCTTGGTGAAGAGGTGATCGGGGGCTCGTCTATGTGGTCCTTGGATGGCCCCTTGTTTCTCAGGGTACTTCAGAAGCCCTAGTTCTGCAAGTCAGAGTCTGAAAAGCCACCCTCCTACAACTATCTCAAGCATTATGATGTAGTATAAGCGATCGTTATGGCCACAGTCCTCAATGAATACTTAGCAAGTAAATCAACCCATTGGGCTTTCAAGGTTTGGGTGGTGGAGGAGGTATTTTAGAAGCTTCAGCAACAGTTTGTTTTTTTATAGCAAAGTATTCTGTTAAAATACTTTCGCAAGACTTTATTTATGCCTTAGCAAGTCCTTATCGTTTGATTTGGCATAATGATGAGGCATAAATTAGCACCACCCTTCCCAAATTACTATGATTTACACTAAAGGCCGAACTACAGTGGCATCTTTAGAAACATTTTAGATTACTGGATAAACCTAAAAGCAGTTAGTGTTGTTGATTTTGCAAACAGGCAAACTAGAAATAACCCTACCAATACTAAAACATCAAGAGCCTGGCTTTAGAAATTTTAAATTTGGAAAGGAAAAGTGCAAGTAACTACGAAAGGATTTAGGAGCTGCGTGGGCCCCTGAGGTAGGGAAGCAACTTCCTTTGATCCACACACTTTCTTTTCTGATCATCCAAGTCTGTCCTAGTTACTATGACAAGATTTGCACATTGTGAATGTGGAATCAATTTTAGGGGGCAGTGACTTGCCCTTTTGGAAAAAAAAAATAAATGAAAGGACTAGAAAGTGTTTATAACCATGTAGCTGCATGTTCTTGAAACTTAATTTTTTTAAAGATTTACTTATGCATACAAGAACTGGGGTACAGGCCAGAGGTGTGGACGGTGAGAGGATTCACTAGAGAGAGTGGGGGAGCAGAACAGGTGGATCTACTGAAATATACTGCTGAGGGGAGCAGCAGGTGAGACAGGCGAGGTCTGCTGAGCCATGTGGGTCCCCTTCCTGGCTGGGGATTGAACTCCTGCTGCAGTGGCTGCGGATAGCCTCATTGTGCTGTGATTTAACCCCTTGCACCACCAGGGAGGCCCCTTGAAACTTATTTTAAAGACATATGTATGTAGATACTTGAATGTGATGCAATGTTTTAACTATGGGATATGGTGAAAAATATTTAAAAGTCACTTCCCTGCAAGGTGCTGAATAACAGTGTTCCTGGATTCCTAGGAAGTGTGCACTTGCATCTTTAGGAAGAAATATGAACATGGCGAATGCCCACATGAGTCTGTGTAGCTCCAAATCTAGTGTGAAGGCAGTAGCTTCACCCAGACTCCATGATCTTATCGCCATTCTGTAGGGAAGCTGAAGCAGAGAGAAGGACTGCCCTCAGCTGGCCTTTATTAACGGCGAGCTGTGTGATGTGGCACAGGCTCCCACTTCACCATTCAAGCCAAAGAAATGTCCCTCAAGAAAGCTGATGAATGCATAGGAGTTAAAGGAGTGACTTTAAATTCTCTGGAGAAATATGCTGATGACAAGGTATAGATATTTGATAAAAGTCATTTGGGGCTCTCAAATGCAGATGTTGATAATTTTAAAATAAACTTTTTTTAAGAACCTCTTTGACATATGCTTCTTAGGTTTTGGAGACTGTACGTTAGGGGAGGCCTTAGCTACAAGAATAGGTTCCAAATGGCCTAAGATAATCAGGGCAGTCCCATTCTCTTTGTTCCGGAGCAGTGATTGCTCCAGAAACTGGCAAATGTATTAACCTGGGCCAGGGAGAGGTGACAAAAAATTTGAAAGCGTTTAGGAGAGTGACTCTTCCCATGGGTGAGGGCACTCCTGGGCGTGATGCTGTCTGGCCCTGAACGCTGCTGCTGGGGTGAGGCGGCGCGGCAGCCGTCATACTGGGTCTGAGGCCAAGCTGATGCGCAGAGGGGCAGACCCTGTTTCTCTGGAGAGACCTCATCTAAGTTCCAACTCTGGATCACTTCTGTTTTGTGAGCTAACAAATCTATTGTCTGAGTTCAGTTTTTCCATTTAGAAAACATCTCATCTGTCCCAAGGAGCAATTTAATCTACATCAAATCAATTGAGAGAAAAGCCTGTGGGTATTAAATGAAACGAGACATCTGAGAGAGCTGGCTTCATTGTTAGAAATAGTGCAGAATGTCACGGAAGAGTGTCAGTCGTTTGCCACAGAAGAGAGTTCTGGCAGCCCAAACCTTAATAATCAGGTTAGTATGAGTGCTACTCTCTTTATAATTGCTTGACAAATTTTAGTATGTATTTTTACTATTTCGCTGCACATTCATTTGCACAGTTCATAGCAAAACATTTACATCTAAGCAGACCCTAAATTAAAAAAAAAAAACGCTTTCAGAAATTCATCTTATACTTTGTTTTTAAAGATAAAAAATTACATGGCCCTCTTATTTCAGATTTATACTGCTGCTGACTAATGGAACCTATCACATTTAGTTCGAATTTAGACTTTTACCTTTTCAATGGCTTGGCATTACTTTAACAAGGAAATAAGACCTGATGGGTCAAATCTTTCATTCTCAGGCAGTTGCAACTAGTCTGTACCTATCGTCGTCGTGAGCTCGCATCCTTACCTCTGCATCTTCCAGTTCAACATCTAAGAAGTCAAAATCCTTAAAAACACCAAACTGTTGTTCACTGCTGTTATCTTCCACGGCTACTTCTTCCTCCTGAATTATGTCCTCGGTGGTGGAAATCAGGCTAGTCTGCTGGTCGCCAACTTCCAAGTCCTCGTTAGAAGAAAATACAACCTGACCCAAAACAACAGGAAAGCCATCTGTCAGTCCTGTCCCTCTACACGGGAGGGCCTTTCCTAAGAGCCCGGGGTCTCCTCTGTTGAGGACTTCCGAGCTCATCTGGGCTTCATGCTAAGTCTAGCTGGTTGACCGCTTCATTAGCACTGCTGCCCAGCACCTCAGAGACAAATAATACATCTTCTCATTCCCAGTTAGTACCAAGAGTTAGAGAAGTTGGAAAAGGCAAGCAAGGGGGTAGGTACTTGCCACTTCCAAAATACACGATTTTTAAAAAGCTGTTTGCGCATGCTTCCATGGTTACTCACCGATGGGTTCTTTGGGAGGCCAGTCTCGGGACCACAGAGGGAGAGAACATTCATTAGCTTTTCTCTTGTTCTTCGCTAGAGAAAAAGATACGTTCAATCGTTAGGCTAATGGTAAGACAAAGCTTCACAGTTTCAGACACAATAAAATTGATTCTTGTAGCCCGTGCATGTTCAGTTTTGATGTTCTTTTACGTACCTGTGATAGCTGTGGCCTCTTCCAACTAACAGGGACCAAGGCATTAGAATTGGAACCAGAGGAAGTTGAAGAAGTACTTCTAGTGACGGCAATAACTTTGGGTTTCCCATTTCTTCCGGCTGCGCTATGCTGATCACCATATTTATTTCCAATAATCGGGGTCTAGGCAGAAACAAAATGCCAGTGTTTAATGCAAATATTTATTTCAATATAAGAGGGTGAGTACTGTAACTATGATGGAATTTATTTACACAGAGAAAATAGCCTAAGGAGATTAGTAGCATGAAGTAGGTGTTAAAAATGAAAAAAATCAAGTGATGTCTATTTTTAATCAAGGCATTTTACTTTTTTGGAAATGAGTCTCTGAGGAGACGATCAGAGATCCCATTCCTATTTTAAATATAGATCCACTTTCTTTAAAACCACCTCTATCTTTCCTCTCATGATCATAAAATATATCGTCTTTGAAAGTTCAGAAAATATAAAAGTGATTTTTAAAAAACTGCCAAAAGCGCACCACTCTGAATTAAAATCTGTTACTATTTTAGTGTTTCATCTAGTGTGTACCGTTAATTGCTTCAATAATGTGTTTTTGCAAATATTCAAGATATGTAACAATTCCAAAGAGGAAGAGAGCTTTGGGGCTTCTTACTACAAATATAATGTATAACATTTCCAAAATTTATGTCAGTAAAAATTCTGTGATGATCCAAAATTCATTTATATTTACATAGCCTTGTGAAGTGTTTTGATTTGCATTTGAAAGTAATGTTCAAGTGCATTCATAAGGCATTCAAATCCGTTGATCTCCTTAACTTCAACTCCCCCTGCCCCCCCAGACCTCCTGCATGACTAAACTTGCTATTGTTTCCCAAACATACCAAGCTTTTATTGACCAAGTACTGGCTGGCAAGGATGCTCCCTCTGCATAGAATATTCAAGCACACCCTTCATTGTCTTTGTCTTTTCATGGTGACTCCAGACTTCAAAGAGGCCTCTGAGCCACCACTAACTCAGGGCGATTAACTGGGACATTTGCCATGTGATGCTGATTTGTTTATGTGCCTGTCTCCTACTGTATGAGTCCCCTGGATCCACTGTGATTCACCCCTGTATTTCCAGTATATCTAAGGCACCTAAACATGGCAGGTACTTGTTAGGAATTTTGATAGAACAAACAAATTAAGTATAGCAATGTTTTATGAATTCATATCACTGCTTCAAGCAAAAATAACTATTACACCATCAATTTCTGACTCAGACGAAAGGAAAGCTGAGCTCCTCTATCACCTTCCCATGCTGTGGATGCCATGTTAGAAATTCTCAGGTGATAATAACTAAAAAAATTAATAATAGTTCTCTCTCGGGGCCTCCCTGGTGGCACAGTGGGTTAAGCAACGCACTATGAGGTAAACCACAGCCACTGCAGCACGAATTCGATCCCTGCCACCGGCCAGGGAGGGGACCCACATGGCGCAGCAGACCTCTCCTGCTGTGCCCGCTGCTCTCCTCAGCAGTGTGCTTCTGTTGATCTGCCTGTGCTGCTCCCCACTCTCTGTGGTGAATCCTCTCACCTCCCACACCTCTGGCCTGTACCCCAGTGCTTGTATGCATAAATAAATAAATCTTTAAAAAAAAAAAAATAGTTCTCTCTCTCTGAAAGAAAACAATCAATAAAGCTTTAGATAAATTCTAATACAAGACGAATCAATTTTTCCCAGATGCATTATGTTAAAAAAAATCTGTATTGTCCAAATCAATAAAAAAGTGACTAGATCTTTTTTTTTTTTTCCATTTTTCTCAATTCCCCTGCAATAATTGAGCATTAAGTTGCCTCTTGAAGAATTCCACCTTTGGCTTGTAAAAACCAATTTCAGTGGCAGTAGGGCCACCACGAGTGGGCTTAAGTGCTGGAGAAAAAAAAAAATAGGGTCAAAATTCTTCATCTGAAATTTGTAATAATATATAACAGAGTCAGGGCATATGTGTTACAGGGCAGGGAGAGGAGCACCCAGAACCCCCAAGCCTGCCCTCTCTGAATGGGTTCTGCCATCCGCCGCATTAAGACAAACATACAAAACC
>JAGFMF010011678.1:247927-276293 GCA_019455555.1 Galemys pyrenaicus | reverse complement strand
TCTCTTCTCTGCAGAAATCTTCTTATCCTCAGCTCCACCCACTTAGGGCGGAACCAGGATTTTGGGAACTTTCCCTTTTCCTGGGACCACCCTGTTACATATGGACTGTTTGGTCCAGTCTCTGTCTAGCCCTAAAATCTTGGGCCTCTCAGTTTTTTAGTGTTGTTTTTCCTTCAATGATTTCAATATCCACTGATGCAACCCTTAAATTGTTACTTCCGTCCATACTTCCCTCTAAACATCAGAACTCAAAATCTAATTGCCTACTAGTCATATCCATTACTATGCGTATCACTTCAGAGTTAATGTATCTGAGACTCAGCCCATACTTTCTCCTTCCACGCTAAGATCTCTCTGCATGTGTTCTTTTTCTGTCTGGTACCAACATTCATCTTGTTGTCAAAGCAACTGTCCTTAGCCCCTCCTCTCCTTCCCTTCAAAACCTGTCAGGTTTTTCCTGTCTTTTTTGAAAACCATCTTTTCTCTCTTCATTTCTTCTACAGTTGCTTTGGGACAATCCAACATTGTCTTTTCCCCAAATTATTCTAAGAGATGCCTTACAATTTCTATTCTTTTTTAGTGTATTTCCTATCCTGTTAGCAGAAATGGACTTCCTAAAATGCAAAAATGAGTATTTCCTACTGTAGCTAAAATGTCTTTAAGAGCCCTTTCTGCTTCAAGATACTGCATGCTCGATCCTTCTGACCTATGCCTTAGCTTTATCTCCTTCATCTCCATTTTGCTCAAGGTATGCTATAATAATGGGAAATTTCCTTACCTATAAACACTTAGCTCACATCAGATTAGCTGTGCGTCCTTTCAACTTACTTCCAACTGAGCACTTACCATTTATCTGCCTATTTCTCCTAGAGGCTGTAAGCTTCCTGAGTAGGCTTTTCCCACCCATTCCTTGTTTTCATAGCATCAATAGCAATAGGAATTCAGTCAATGCTTGTTGAACGAGATTAAAGAAATGAACAAATAAAAATTTCTGAGAGCAGCTATATCGATTTCAAAGCATCTTACCTCAGATATATCAAAATGAAAATCTAAGGTCTTTCCAGGCAACTCCTTCGAGACATTATTAAAAATCTTTGTGAAGGATATTTCAGGAGAACCTATGTCTCCTCCATAGGTCTTGGGGATGTCGTTGGGTACAACAAGACTTGCAGAGCGAGACACCACCAGTTTTAATATGTTAAGGGCTTCCTTCCAATAAGGACTCTGGTTTAACAAATAGATATGTAAGTGTTACACAGTTAACTAAAACAACAAATTAGTGTATACTACTGTAGATAATGAAAATAGTATTTCTATAAAAACTCTTGAAAGTTATTCATTTTAACTTTGAGATCCTTAACAGAGGCTCTAAATTACAAAGGAAAGAACACAAGTTATGATGTACTGTCAAGTTTTATGTGTGTCTTCCAGATCTACCTAGACCTTCACAGAGACCCAGATACCTCACCTGCATTCAACCTTGCCTCTGACATTGTCTATAAGGAGCATCCTTGGCCTTGGCCCAGTGTCTCAAAGGGCTGTTGGCTACTGATTCACACCAACAGCTCACAAACAGCTGGTGCTGACCAGCACTGCTGATGGGTGGCTAGCACTCTGGCCAACTATGGGAGCTGTCCACTGCTTCTGGTTCTTTTGGCACCACCTACTGGTGCTTGTGAGTCCATCACGGTCCAGTCCAGCATCTAGTGCTGTCAACCTAGCCTTCAAACCATTGCTGTGGTGTCACCTCAGCAGCCCCACCTGTGAGAACCTCCATCTACCACTGTGAGCTGGATCGTGGGGTACTACCAATGTGCCATCAGTTCCAGGCCCTCGTTGATGGGGCAGCACCATAGGGCACGAGTGGCCCTGGCTTGGGACGATGGACACTATTTGGATGAGACAGTTGTGGCCTTAGAAACCCTTCCCTTCTCCCAAACTCCTGTTTGATAAACTCCATTGTTGTGGGACCCTGAGCTTGAGTGATATACTGCAATTGAGTGCACTGGTAAGAACCCACAGATAGGTCCCCTCCTTGGCACTCTCTGTAAACTGTTTTACTCCTCCATTGCAAATATTCCTGAAAACATGATTTATGTTTTCATAACCACTTTCCTATTTTGGATGTTTAAGGTGCCTCTGGTTTATGATAATAAATTATCCTGAGATGAACACTTCTAAACACAAGTTTCATGTTACCTACCTGTACATATTTGCCAATAATCTTTATGATCTCCAAATTGAACTGCTTCACAGGAGCAGCAGAGAGGTCAATATGACTCAAAAGACTATAGATGATCTGTAGCAATGACTGCTGCATACTGGATAATCCTTTTTCTAACAGCTAAAATATCAAAAAGTATACTTTAGTCAGATTAATGAAACTTCACTATTTACATTAAGGATGTTGAAAACCATGATAGATTTACCCCATAAGTTTGTGGTTAGGTTAACAGAATCTAGACTTTAAGATATAAGTTAAAAAAAAAAAAAGTATTTTTGTGTTTTTTTGGTTACTTGTCCTTGAATTGTTTTTCATCTTCATCTTACTGTCTTTTATGAACACCATTTATTTAGGTTCAGAGAGAAAACACAATGCCACCATCACCAAAGAACATACTACCACCAGCCATTCACACCAGTCACTTATTAGCTATGTGATCTTGGACAATTTTCTTTACCACTCGGAGCCTTAATTAAAAAAAAAAAAATAGTCAAGACCTTTCTTATGGGGGTTACAGAATGATCTTTTATTTATTTTTTTTTTTTGCGAACAGGGAAGAAAAGGACGCAGGACTGGGTTTTGTCTCTGGTGGGTTTTGTGGGTCTAAATGACCACGACTCTACCCAGCCATCGCCAATCATGAGTCTTTTGGACACACAGGCCCATGGTGTCCTCTAGAAATCTGAGTAGGCTAACGCTGGGGAATGCTGGCTAAGTGGAGTGACCAGGATTTTCTTCAAAGTGAGGGTCATTAAGGGACAGAATCCAGATGGCAACACAGTCAGGAGGCCGGGAGCACTGGCTGGGCGTGGCTGTCAAGGGGGTACCTTTATTACCCAGAGTGGGTAGGGACACAAATAGTTAGGTGGTTGCTGGATTTATCACAACCAGGTGGACTGCAGCTTATAGAACAGACCAGTTTAAGGTAAACACTATTGTGCCCAATGAACAGATAAAAAACCAATCTCAAGAGATTTACACTGAACGTGCTTAAGGTCACCTGATCAGGAACTGACAGCCTGACTCCAAATTCTGAGCAATTCCCCTTCAGTGACAATCTGAGCAGCACTGGCTTATCCCAGCCACCAGCCCAGGGCAGGGGCACATGTGGATTGGTGTCATTATCAAATTATTAGTTTGCTCTGAAGCTTGCCTTCATCTGTGGGCTGCTCTTGGCATAGAGATGTACCCAGTAATGACAATGAATGCTTTTCCTTGGTATGTGAAGTTTTCAAATACATGTAACTAGTTTTTAGTACTGCTGTGATTTATGTAGTGCGTTAGGTATAATTTCTAGAGATAATGTATTATAAAAGAAGGCATAATTTAATAAGTTGACAGACATTTTAGTAAGTAGAAATTTCTTCTGAGGTTCTTTGTGGCTATATATTCAGTAATTTTCTAAGCATGCAGACATTTCTTCAAATAAATACTAACTTTTCATACTGTTCTAGGGTATTTTTTTCTTACAATTCCATTTGTAGTCTTTAAATCATATTTTATGTTAAGAAGCAAATATACCATCAAAATAAAAACTTAGGGCCTCCCTGATGGTGCAAGGGGTTAAGTCTCAGTTCTAGGAAGCTACCCACAGCCAGTGTAGCAGGAGTTCAATCCCTAGGCCAGCCAGGGAGCTAACCCATAATAGCACAGCAGACCTTGCCTGTCTCGCTCACTGCTCCCCTCAGCAGTGGACTTCCATGGATCCATCTGTTCTGCTCCCCACTCTGTCTCTGGTGAATCTGCTCACCCTCTGCACCTCTGGCCTGTACCCCAGTTCTTGTATGTATAAATAAATCTTAAAAAATAAAAAAACCCAACAACTTACCTCTGCAAGGTAAGTTACAAGGTTAAACGTGGTATCTGAGAAGGAGTCGTGCAGGTATCTACACACGACGTTGATCCAGTTAGAACAGTCTCTGGAGTACGTGTGCGTGCTGTACAGACTCATCATGTGAGCCAGGTTGACAAGCGTTGGGCACTTTTCTTCTGCACAAACCTAAAAAACAAAATAATTTCATTCACCCAAAATAAAGGCACAAGTTTAGATTTGATCTCATATGCAATATATTTAAATAATTTAGATGCCTGTTGAAGCTTTAAAACAGTTTTTCTCAATATTGAAATGTTGAACAGAGTTGGAAAAGAGCACCAGGGATCCTTAAGAGAGTAACTAAAGAGATGGAATGGTGATTACTATGTCAAACACTTCTATGGGTGTTCTTCAGTTTGACACTCTTGTAAAATGTCTTTGAGAAGGACCCATGCATGGCTTCATAACTGTATATGTCATTTTATGTTTTTATAAAATCCATTCATGGTTCTGTGCATAAGCAACTAAGCAGGGAGGTCCAATGCAGGGATTCCTAGCGGGCTTCAGAGAGTCTGTGCTGGTGAAGAAATGCCTCAGTGTCCAGCTGCCCAGGGCATCGCAGGGCGGCAGCCCCTGGCAGGGGGCCTCAGGACAGGAGCTGCACTGAAGGACTTCACTGGACTTCCAGTGAGACTGAGTCCTGTACCTTCAACACAGGACAATCTGTAGGGAGGATCCCAGACTGCTCTATGGAGATCATCTCAAGCTCTCATGGTCCTTGGTCAATCACTTGCAAAATGGATTGACTTCCTTGGTCAATCATTGCAAAATGGATTGACTTTCTAGAGTTTGTTTGGTACAGTATTATGGAATATGAGTCAATAAATGTTTGGGAGCATCTTATTGAACAAAGAGTGCACCTTCCTAGTTTGAATAACCAGTAAGGATGTTCCTTAGCCTCTCCTGGGAACATCTGAACAATGCAGAAATGTAGCAATGCAGAACTGGACAGTGCCACATCAGTCTTTCTTCTACCTGCCCTACAAGGCTAACCTCACTGAAAATTCTTTTAGTTTGCCCTTTTTTCATTTTCCCTCACTTCTTCCATCTTAGTGTTTTGTATGTATTTTCACATGCTACCTAAAGTATTTATTAACATACTACTTTTTAAAAATAGTTTCCAACTTTCAGGTGAATGTAATTGACTTATTTTTCAGTTGCGGTATAAACGACATACTATTTTAGTTTCAGGTACATAACAAAGGTTCAAGATTCGCATACATGGTAAAATCATCAGCACAGTATGTCTAGTTAAAATTCCTGACTTTTACTCTGATTTACCATGTGGACATTAGCCTAGGACTAGTCAGTGAGGTGAAGGTATGTGAGACTGTGCAGACTTACTTGGAAATTATTTGTACAAAATCATTAAAAGCAGTGAATTCATGTAATAGTTTTTTTACATATAAAATAGATACCAGGGAGAAAAAAACTGAGTATTTTTATTTGTAATTCAAATATAATAATCATACTACTTTTAAAAAATTAACTTATTACTCTGCAGAAATACTTTTTAAAGTAAATTTTAATGTAAATTTAAATATTTTTAATAAAACGGAGTTTTTTCCCAAAGAATAAAACATTTTCATAGAATTGTATTTTCAACGAATGATTTTGTTAAGAACTGCTTTTGAAAAGGAAGACAACTTCTAGGAAAATATGTTGCACAGTTTTATAATAAAGCAAATGACTTATACTTAATTTTGGCGTTTTTGAAATACCAGGTTAACATGATCCACAAAGAATGTATTTTATAACAATTTTCCAGCATACTATTTTTGCCATGATGAATAGCTAAAAATGACAATATTTGTCCTAAGTGCTGTCTCAATTTGAAATTCTGTGTTTTCCCAGGACTCAAACAGCAAAACCAGGCATATTTGCATAATAAGGAAGCACATAATGGCAGAAAATTACTCTCTACAGCTTAAGTGAGAATAGTTAAGGAATCAATTTACTTCACATCCTGCAGGTTGCTGAAAGCAGACAGAGGGAACCTTTGTGTGCTTCTCAGCAGGAAAAAAAAAAAAAATACTCAAAAAACAATTTCTGACTCACAGAAATCATACTTGATTTTTTTAAAGCAAGGAAAATATCTAGGAATTTACTGTGGTCACGACAGCCAAGCATTGACATTCAAGGAGAGTCCACATCTTTTGGGCCATGGCTCCTGTTACCCCAGCACTTAGCAGGAAGTTAACTGATGCATTTCAGCTGCCACTCTTAAATGTTCCTTCTTCCCTTACTAGGGAATTTGTTGATTTTTACTTTCTTCAAACTCCAAAGCAAGCTAATATACTTCCCTCACCTTTGCATTTTTCTGTTTGCCATTTATGTAAGGAAAAAGAATTCTTATTACAATGTTTGCCTAGAATATTAAGCTGAAAGTTATTTTAATAGATGATTTGTATCACTTTTAGATTTCATTAATGCACATACACGTTGGGGTTTTAGGCAGTCATTTTCAGACTAAAATGTTTCTGTTAACTATAATAATTACTCTTCTTGATCAATACGTACTTTAAAAATGATTGTTAAGAATCTTGATCTATTTAGAAATTAGGGATGGATTCAACAGATATCTTTCTAAATATTTTCTTGTCATTTATTAAATATTGTTTATCAAGATCATGAAAGGGTCTTATTCTTATGAATGAGATTAACTGGGTTGGGAGTGTTACATCTACTTGGCAAATTTTCTCTGTAGTTTATCAGTGTTTGAAAATTGGGCCATGGAGGAGGTCAGTGTCTTCTTTATTTCTGCTGTTTTTTCTTTTACTGTTGTACTACTTGGCTGATCAAATCTCAGCTTTTAAAAAGTTGCTAATATAAAAAGCTCTTCCAGAGAACTTTACTTGTGTGTTCCCTTCTGTTGCAGAGAACTTTCATTGTTCTTCTCCCAGTGCCTGAGATTATCTGATGTTTATTGCTATTCTCTCCCATCTCCCAGTTCAGCTTATTTCCTGTTGTATGTGTATCATTTATAAATTAATACAGCTCTTCTTGTAACTACACTTTCGGCCAGAAAAGACTTTTCCCCACAAATCAATATAATAAAAAAAATTAACACTTAAGTTTAAGCAGAAGGCAAGATATTTGAGTTTACTGTTATTGAGAGGAAATTATTTAAGATATAAAATGTCAAAATCACATTCTTTTAAAATTAAGACCAACAATACTTTAAAATAAATGTTTGCAGATGATATACAAATAGCTGCAGTCTCATTTCAGAGCTCTATAATGAGAGGTGATGAGGCAAATGAGAAAAAAGAATGAAGGGAACAGAGAAGAAAAGAGCAATATGGAAAGGTAAAAGACAAACAAACATGAGGTGAGAATTTCAGAATCCCCAAATATCTTATGCCCTCTTCTTCCACAGAGCCTTTTCACCTAATTTCTTCTGCCTAGAAAATGTACATATACCTATCCCTGCTCTTTGCTGCTTATCCAGGAATCTTACTTAGGTTACTCTTATTCAGCCTTCCATGCTCTTGGAGTACTTGGTCCTTGGGCTGCACTTATTAGACTCCACCCTGATTACTTGAGTCTATCCCCACTCAGGCCTGCAAAGTGAGTTTCCATCCACTTTGATTGATTATCACTGTGTTTCTAGCAGCTAGCCTAGCGCTCAGGAAATGTTTGACAATGACTACGTGAATGAAATAGAAATTGACAGAGAGGCGGAGGATAAAGTAAGGAAACAGCAGAAAAAGACTCAGACTCAGAGGAAGGTTGCTCTAATTTTATTTGCTGTCATGTGAGCAGTTGTAACTTACATCATGACGATATAACCCCTTTGTATGTATAACAAAATTTAAATGCCAAATTCACACAGGAATTGACAGTAAAATTTTTAAGAGATTCCTCCCCTTGTGATAAAACTCCAGAAAAATTTCCCTCTTGTATAATCTTTCAGTGTAACATTTGCTTACCTTTGCTATTCGACTAGCTGTTTCTTTGCAAAACTGAGTCGGGCTGTCAAAATGCTGGATTAAGTGAGGCAATAAGCAAAGGATGTTAAGAGGAAAGCCTATCAAAAAAAAAAAAAAGAGCAAACAATAACCAATTTTATTGCACATCATTTTTAAAGTTAAAGGTATGTTTTTAATGACTCACAGAAACCATTCTTTTCCCCTTTAAGCTAGTTCATATGTAAAAAAAAACAACCCTGTAACTGTGGAAAACAGACATTAGTAGATTTCAAACCAAATGGATTCGTTTTACATTTTACTACATTAAAAAGCAAAGTGTTGGTGCCATTCTGTGAACATCACCTGACAACTGGGAGGGATCCACCAATGTGTGTTTGGAAACAGCAATGAGTTTGCTGAGCAGGTGCACGGTCATTTCTTGTGTAGATACTGAGGTAAAACCCTTAAGGAAGAGCTGTTGAAGGCCTGGGAAATTATTCCATTTCAATTTGCTTTGTACATTTTCAATCTTCTCTCGACTCTCTGATTTATCCAAAGGCAAGTGGATAAGCAGTTTGTTGAGAAGTCTGAGAGCCAGGAGGTATTCATATTCATAATCTGATTCTAACAAAGATGCTGCTATCCAAAAAATGGTGGCCATCAGGTTGGTGGGCTCAGTAGTGGGCTGCACATCGTACATTCCCTTCTCTCGCAGAGAGGAGAGGCTTCTAGTCCTTGCTAAACTGCTGCTGTGGTTTATCCGTCCGTCCATTATATCCAGTGTGTTACTCCGCCGCCGGTCACCTCTTCGGTCAGCAATGAGACTTAATCTCAAAGAGTTACTTCTTGCATTACTGTTATATCCCAAATAGTTGCTGCTACTAATGGGGCTTGTGCTTAGATTGAGTTGTCCAGTGCTTTTCCTGTTAGCTGCATACTTGTTTCCCATTATAGGGTCATGGTATGAGGTTCTTTAAGGAAAGGAAAAAACATGAATGCATACACAATTACTTCTTTGGCTACATTAATGTTACTACTGAAAACACTGCAGAAGAGTACTATGACAGGAAAAATAACTTTTAAGTATATCAAACTTTGCTTCAACCAACTTGAGCTCCACCATATTAAAACAAAATTTATAATAATCTTTTTCTTCGGAGGCCAACTATTTTCTTTGAGTTGAATGAGGTCTGACTAGATGTGAAAATTCTGCTATAGTAATTACTGTTAAACTTTCAGCTCTGGGATTTCAATAAACATATCTAAATGTCCAAAGAAGACCCTATTTATCTTAACCCCAAACTTGATGGTCACCATGTCTGTCAATGTTTAATCTTTCCAAAAGAACCAAAATTTTAAAAATAGCTATTTTTGATTTTTCTGTGTTCCTCCTAATCCAATTATCACTTACGACAAAGGAATTACAGAAAGCTTTCAACATGCCAGCAGTATACAAAACACAAAGAATATTAGATAAAGTTGGGAGAGTCTGATATGTGAAATGAAAAATTTATAGATAATCTCCTTCTGTTATTTTTTATTGACTTATTTTTTCAACTATATTTGCTGGGGTAGTGTTGATTTACAACACTATGTTTTAGGGGTACAGGTTCACACCTCTACAAATGCATGTTATCACATTATGTGCATTGCCAAGTGCCATAATATCTATTATTAAAATATGAAGAAAACACTGTGAGTCCCCAGTGACAAAATAACACTGTCCTGGGGGAGTGAGAAATACTTAGGATATCTGCGGTGGAATGTGAAAGTTAAGTCAATTTGGGCTTTGTAGGGAAGAGGAAGTAGGAGGAGAGCCTTTTGGGACAAAAGAAGTGTGTGGAAGGTGTGAGGCGTCTGCCTGCTGAAGGGGGCAATGGGATGCTGGGTGTGGGAGGAATGGAGCTTGGCAAGGAAGCCCGAGTGGCAGAGCAGAAAGATGACCAGGACGTGAGGGGCAGAGCATGGCCACTTACGAGCCTGGTCATTCTCCTACATCTTCACTGCCTGAGGCTCATTTCCCAGTGACTCTTTTGGCATAATTCTCACTACCAAGATGAGAATAACATAATATTAAAGTTAAACATATTTAGCTACTTAAGTTTTATATACAAATCTACAGGTTGCCTGGTTTAAATTCTTACTGAGAAAGGGCAGAAAGAAGATCATAATGCTTCATGGTTTCAGCCAAAGTATCAATTGCAGATTCCAACGTGAGAAGAAGCTCAATCACGAATCCCTAGAAAAGGCAGATTTCAATTAATTATGCTCTGGAAAAAAAGAAATTGCAATGGACTTCCCAGTGAGTTTTGAAAATAGAACAAATTCCACATTAATATTACAAAGTGATTAAACTCTTGAGCAACATGATCTTGCTGGTTGATGAAAATTTATCGAACTATGGTATAAATGGACTATAATGACCATAATTCACTCAAAATTGCTTAGACCAGAAATCTAGGGGTAATCCTTATTTCCTTCTTTCACAATTAAATCCATCAGCAGGTCTTGAAAACACTATTTTAAAATATATCCTAAATTGGGCTGTTTTTCTTTACTTTCACTACTTCCCTTAATCTCAACGACTGCCCTATATACAGCCTGAACTCTGATAAACACCCCTTTCCACTGACCACCCTGCTTTCATTTTGCCCCTCAGGATTACACTTAGTCACCACAGTGAAGTTTTTTTGTTTTTTTTTAAAGCACATCATATCTATCACCTTCCTCTCAAAACCCATCAGCGGTTGTTCATCAATTCATAATAAACTCTCCCCTCTCAACAGAGACAACCACGACCTAGACCTGCCCACCTGATCAATCTCCTCCTTCTGGAAGCCCCCATCCGATAAATTCTAGTTATACTGATTTGCTTCTTCAAGTTCCTCAAAAATGTCTACTGCAAAAAAGGGCCTTTGTACTTGCTAGTGCTATTTCCCTGTCTGAAATGTCCTTAGATTATCACTGGACTCACTTATGTATATTTTCAAAAATCACCTTCTCAGCTGGTCAGATATAAAAGATCACTCTAACATATTATGCTGTCTTCTTTTCACAGCACTATATAAAACTGTGTTCTGTATTACTGGCATATTAAGGCTTGTTTCCCCAGTAGAATTCAAGCTCCAGAATGCTAGGCACTTTGTCTCGTTCACTCAATCCCCAGTGTCTAGAACAGTGTCATTAAAAGTATTAGTCTGTAGAGACTTAATTTCTTTAGTGTGTATTTAATTTGTCTTAAAAGAGGAAATCAATGTTTTATTTTACATTTAAATTTAACTTCCTTTCTCTTTTACCTTGTGGTCATCCCAGGGAAATACCCAGGGTGCTGTATTGTGTATAAATGCAAAGCTTTCCCTGATAAGAACAAAACTGTTTGATCCTAGTAGTATGTTATTAAATATTATTTATGAGACGGTTTCTTAATTCTTTGCCTGCTTGTTAACATCTGATGTTAATCATTCCATGTAAGCATCTGTATGACATTTACCTTGCTCTACTTGAAGCAATCCATATTTGGCAATTGAGTCCTTGCCAACAAATAACTGTTCAGTAACTGCTGAAAGCATCTAAGAAAATACCTGTGCATCTTCTCCTGGATCCCCTACAGTTTCAACAAGTCTGGAGAGAACATCAGAAAGTGTAGTTGCAGAAAGAGGCTGTTTTAGGGCCCTGAAAATCTGAAATGATCTCCCAGCATAGTGACGAGACGAACAAGAAAGTGCTGTTTGCAGAGCAACTTCACTAAGATGATGTTCCAAATGGATTCCTTCTGCAAAAATAAAGGAAACATGTAGGTGGTTCTTATTTTCCAAAACATAGGTGCTTTAATCAGAGCCTAACTACTAAAAATTCAGTGCCCAGCACTGAACTAGGCAAACTGAGTAGGCACTCAAATTTTACCAGTCAACATCTTTTCTTTCCATTCAACTCAATTTACAATTTATATGACAATTAATTTCATCTCCAGGGAAAACACCCTTGAGGACGGTTTTTCAGCCTCAGCTTTTGGCCAGAGAATTCTTTGTTGTGACACTGCCCCCAATAGTATACAATGTTCAGCAAGACACCTTTAGCCTCTACCAACTAGATACCAGTAACCACTTGCCCCTCCTCCTTCTGCAATGTTGTTGCCAAATGCCCAGAGGGATCAGATTATTCTAAATCGAGAACCACTGCTTTGACACAATTTTACTTTGATTTTCACAATGAGTTGAATCATAGACACCTGTACCATAAAGAAAAGAATTTTAAAGTTTCCTACAAACATTCCTTTACATAATTGTATTGCAACTCTATCATGCCATCACACAGAAAACACTAAGATGCCACAAGCTGCATTCTTGCTTTTTAGTAGTAGCTTAATTTCCTTTAACTAAAGCAAATCTGTTAAAACAATCAAAACAAGTTAAAAAAAGAAAACCCACCTAAAACTTTTAGACAGGTCAACTACAAGTGTTTTGCTAAATATTAGAAGTTTTGACCTACCCTTTAATATTTCACTGAAAACAAATACAGTATAGAAAGCAAATATTTATCGAAAGATACCTGAGCTTGACTGCTTGAAAACAGAAACCACATGTTTGAGAAATGTCGTTAACTGCTCAGCACTCTTTATGCTAGGATTCTTGGCGGAAACATCCTCATGGTTCCACAGGGGCCCTCGTTTTCTGAAAATAGAACAGATGTCATACCTCTGGCTTTTTAACAGCCAGTAACAGTTACTCATACAAAATGTGCCATTGCAATTAGAAAGAATAGTACTAGAGGAGCCTGCTACACAGTCTATTACTACTCATATTCTTGGATACACAGACCCAGGTTAGATGCATGATTTCAAAGCTTACCATCACTATAGTCAGGCTCTCTGAGAGGTACTAGGAAAAGGTAATGCATATTACAAAGCGAGAAGATTAGCTACTGCTTATGTGTTGCAGGTCAAAACACTTCCATTTGCAGAGGCTTGACTGTATTTATATTGAAATGCAGAGAAATGAATTTACTAGCTGAAACTATAGGAAATTTTTAGGACAGAATAATGTCCTGTCCAGTCTTTCTTTAAAATGTCTTTGTATTCTCAAGACCATCACTTTGGTGAACAAGAACTAATCCTCTTACTGCTATAGGCCCTGAAAACCTTTCACACGGTCACACTGCCTTCAGTCCCTGCCATCTCTAATTTGCCCTGCGCACATACAAGTTACCAGACTGATTTTCTCAACATATTTAATTGTGCCTGTGACCCTACCCAGGCAGTGCAAAGATGTTCAATAATGGCTCCTTCCTTGAAAGATAAAACACATCTATAACTTATGGCCTGGACTTCATGGCCCTCTATTTTGAATCCAAAGTTTTCTTGTCTAGAAACCTTCCCCAGCATTATAGTCAGATCGGATTATTCAACATTTCCAACACACTTGGTTTTCTCATGTCCCCGTGGTTCTTGCTCTTCATGTAGAACACCAGCCCTGCCCTTCCCATCTAAATTTCTTCTTTACTTAGAATGCCTTGCAAAGAGCAGATCAAAACTAAAAAGCTAAGGATTGATTCGTAATGGAGCTTAAGAGCGTAGAATATGTATTCAGATAACTCTGTATTCTCTTTCGGCTCTGGTCAAGCGTAAGGCCCTCCTCAGGTGCTGCTATGTGAGCACAGAAGAAAATCTTTGATGACATCATAATTTTCAAGATATCACACAATATAAACTGTGCATTTCAAATCAATAGTACTTTGGACAACAATAGCACGGCTCACAACAGCTGATAAGAGAGTCAGAAACAAAGAACTTAATGCATGTCTGCTGGAGTGGACAGAGCTGCAGGTGTTACCTTGAGGTAATGAATTCCATGAGGGTTTTGACTTTTCCATCTTGCTCTACTGAGATGTCAACCTCATTGAGGATAGTGGTGTGCAGATGTGAAATGGTGGTACTGTTATTTCCTAAGCTGATACTAGAAGAGGTAGAACTTGAGCTAAGCCCTGAGTCAGTCATGGGGGAGGGCTGGTAATCAGGTATAAAATCATTAACACCTGCTGAAAGAGGAAGACAATCATGAACACCCACACACCAAATAATCTCACACACTATTTAGAGAATGAGGTGGTTGTCCCCAGAGGCTATATGGGACTCAGGAGGGACTGTTAGTGCTCACTGATACAAATCAGGACTCTTTCTGTTGGGATGTCAGAAGCACCAGATTCCATGGAGCCAAGTTTTGAGTAACCATTGTTTTCACAGCCTGTCCTTACACTGTAACTACAGTAAGTCAGTCTCCAGTTAAGGTTTGCCAATCCGATCCGTTCTTAGAAATTACAACTTAAGTGAGATAATGTGCAATGAAAGCAGGTCATCTGGTAACACTGGGATTTTTTTTTTCTCTCATCAACATAATAAAAGGACATTATTGGAGGACCTGCTGCTTTTGGATTCACGGTGCTGTCTTCTGCTGCCATCTGCTGGAAAAAGTTGAAAATGACAGTTTCCTAATGGGCCTATTTCTTCAACACGTGTTTCTTTACTATGAACTGCCTTTTAATTTCTTTTTTTTTTAAATTTATTTATTTATACACACAAGAGCTGGGGTACAGGCCAGAGTCCAGGGTGGTGAGAGGATTCACCAGAGACAGAGTGGGGAGCAGAACAGGTAGACTGACTGAAACACACTGCTGAGGGGAGCAGCGGGCAAGGCAGGAGAGGTCTGCCTGTGCCATGTGGGTTCCCTCCCTGGCTGAGGCAGGGATCGAACTCATGCTGCAGTGGTCACAGTTCACTTCGCAGTGCGCTGCTTAACCCACTGTGCCACCAGGGAGGCCCTGCTTTTTAATTTCTTATGGAATGGGTTCAATACTTTTGGCTTCTTGTTACCTAAACAAAGACTATTTTAATGTCTATTTTTAATATTTATCAGATAAGTAAGTTTAAAGGTTACTATTAATGCCCATATTTATAAAAAGGTAAATACAAACAACAAAAACAAACTATGGAAATCTGAATAAAAATGCTTTAACACAAAAGGCAGTAAGCTTTATTCCAATCCTCTTCTAATTAATTTTAAAGGGCTAGTAAATTTCTCAATAATTGTTTTTCTACTAAAATAACAGGGTTTTAAGTAAGCAACAGGATTTTATCCTAGTACCTATAAAATCCATTAACCCTGTATGTAACATTGCATGATTAGGGGGGAAAGTAATTTTGCTTCAGTTTTTAAAATATCTGTTTTCTAGGTCACCTATTATTAACCTGTTGGTACTGACAAAGGGCTTAAGTAAAATAAATTTTAAAAAATTAAACAGGGCTCCCAAGAAAGAAGAAAATAGAACTACCACATAAAAGAACTTCATATCTGCAATTAAAATAAACTTTATATTCTCACACTCACTACTTCAAGATGTATCATTTAGAGCTTACTACACTTCAAAATATATGCCATTTTGAATGTAGTAAATATAATTAAGTGACTGAAAAATTTATGTATAGTGTCCTCTTTTGCAAATTTTTAGATGTTAAGAGAAGGAATAGAATATAAGTTCACCATCTTTTGCACAGTATCATCAACTTACAGGTTGAGAACTTGAAATTTTATGACAAAAGATTCTTAAAGGCAATATAAACTCAAATATTCCAAACTGATCACTGGTCACTTAGTACTTAAAATAATAAACCTACATTAAAGGTGTAGTCTATTTTTCAACTTTATTCAGTTGACTGTCTCTGTTGCAGGATTCCAAGTGAATGAAGACAGACCCCATTTTCAAACTGCACTGTTCAAGCCATACCTGTGAACGTGTAATCTAAGTGTGCAATCTGTTTGACGGTAAGCACCCTGGGCTCGTTAAACTCCTTGTTCCTGAGAAGGACAGAAGCAGCAGTTCGGATGTTACTGCTGGATCCCATTACTATTAACAAATGTAGAAGCAGGCGCTTACAATGTTCATACACCTCAGGGTGGCAGTGGTCAAACCCTAAGAAAGACAGTAGAAAGTAATCAATAAAGAGAAACAAGGCGCATTCTTGCTACCAAACTTGTATTTTAAAGAAAAGTGGCATTATATAAAACATTTTGTTGACCGTGATATAGTAGACAGGTTTTTTTTTTTGGATTTAGTGTTCTTATACACTTTTACAATAGCCTATTATCAAGTTTTCAATGTGCTTTAAGTATAAAACTTAGTACTCTCTTCAGAAGTATTACTGTTAAATATTACTAGATGAATTTTTCTAAAGGCAAGGATTTTCTCGTACTCAGCCACACTGCAAAGCAGGCGATGGTCACTTGCCAAAGGAATAAAATGACACGTGTACAAGAAGGCCGCATGTCAGAAGATGGCTATCTGGACTTGCTTCGGGAAGCATCCTGCCTTGTCGATGTGCTGGATCCCACGTGTTTGTTACAGAGGGCACAACTGAGTTCCCACTGTAATTATCAAGCTGTCCACGTTACAACTTCGGCGGGAGACACTATGACCTATTTCAATTTTCCTTTCACTTTGAAAGTTTCCACCCCAGAGGTAAGTTAATTTTCCTCTTGCTACAGCAACAGATGTTTTCTTGCTAGAGGGCAGGAGTGTGTGTGGTGGGAGGGGCCACACTATAGTGACAAGAATGGGGAAAATGATTTTGTTTGTGGTTAAGGGAAGGCTGGGAATCACCCCCCACTAGAACCAAGAGTCGTCATGAAAAGTGTCATGGGAACAACATTCAAAAACAGAAATCATGTAGTTCATGAATCATGATGTTCTTAAGACCGAACCACCTTTAAATTATCACACAGATAGAAAACAAAGAAATTAAAAATCAAATATTTATTACCTATAAAAATTGCATGAAGAAGAAGATGGAGGTAGCTTCCCCATTCTACCTTCACACTGTGATCAATGATCAGATCAGTCAAAAGGATCACGGCTATGTTACACCTGCGGCAAAATCAGAGTGTGATTAATGTCTTCCTAGACTTCAGCAAACCTAGAGAAAAGTTTTGTGTAAATTACTTGTATTGTATGGAAAAATACAACTTATCAAGAAAAAGGAGGAGAAGAAATCATTAAGTGATAGTTTTAGGGGGAAAAAAATATGTGCTGAGGTCTCCTTAAGGTCAAGGGCCTTTTTTTCTTCATCTTTAACCCTAAGACCTAGCCCACTGCTTGCCACATAGTAGGTGTTCACTACATGTTTGGTACTTTAACATGTTTTGAAAGAACGCAGTCAGTATTCTACTGTGATCTGGCTAAGTAGAATTCAGTTTAGCTCAGTTCACAAAAAAATAGTGCCTACCTACCACAAAATATTTTTCAGATGTAGTAACTGGGTCCCAGAAAGGTCAAGTAACTATGCCAGACACCCAGAAAAGCAGCAGCAGAGATTTAAGACTATTCATTGTATACAATTAGAATGCTGACTTTTTAGATTTCTTAAAATCTAAACATCGATCTGATTTCGTTGCAGTAGCTAGAGAAAGAAGATTGCTTTTATTCTCTGTTGTAGACAGCATAAAGAAAGCTGAAAGTGTTAAGCAGCAATTTGGCTCATATGAAATAGGAATGACGCTGTAGTCCACCTGTGAAGAGGTAATCCAGGTGATGACGTTTCAGGCAAGTAATCCACCAGTGGTGACCAGCAGCCTCCAGCTGGTGGGAAGGGCAGTGGTTCTCCTTGATTATGCTCCATCACTTTCAGTCGCCAATTAGAATAAAGTGGCATTGAGTCACCTATCAAAATAAAATGATCTCATTTTCTACACCATCTATTTTCTGCCAGTATAAGCAAACTATAGTAAGACACCAACTATTCATAGCATTGGAAACTGGTAAAAATAATTTCCCACTATTTCAACATATATATGCTAGGAAGACCTGGGTACAAATCATATCAAATTAAGCAAATCAGAGAAAGAGGTATCAATTCAGGTTCTATCCTTTATATTAAAGTGAAACTACATTAGCACTTCATGGTTCCATCATTGACATCCAAGTCATGAGACCACATTAGAGGTGAAGGCCTTATTGCCAAGGGTTTCCTGTGAGATAGGCCAACACAACCCATCTTAAAAGAAAATCTGCTCTACTGCAGTGGAGCTGCAGGGTGTAGTAAAAAAATATCAGGAAATGTGAATTCTGTGTGACGTGGGTAAGTCACTTAACCTCTCTGGACCTCAGTTCCATCATGTGCAAAATGAGGAGATTGGACCAGATCATCTTCATAGTCCCTTCCCTGCCAGAAGACATGTGCTTTTATTCCTCCCTCAAGCCCCAACCCCTTTGTATTACAGTGAGACTTAGGTAGATTATTCACATTGCAACTGCATGGGCAAACATTTCAGTAAAACATGACTCAATGGAGAAAGAGCAAGCCTGTTCAAAAAAGCAGCCTATTGCCGGTGCCTGCTTTACTTCTATGATGCTACTTGACAACCAATTCTTAGGTGCCTTTTGCTTTATCTACAGGAAACCTGTGCTTTTAAAAACAAGTGCCCCTAAAATCAAAATGTTTCAGATTACGCTGGAACACCACTAGTGGCAGTTAAATACTCTTCTTAAAAACAATTTATTGGAAAAATACACTTATTAACATTAGTGTAATCAATAATACACCTTGCCATTGTAGTTACAAAAACATTAGGAATTTATTACTTTTTTCTTCTTCATAAGATCCTCCAGAGCTGCTACTGTATCGAGATTCTAGTCTGTGATGTTGACGATTTAAGTGACTGTTTAGTCCACTGTAGATGTCTAGGTGCACATAGCTATGGGAATGATCATTGAAGTTAGTCACAGTTCATGGCAAAATGGTATTTGTACTTTATGTTTCACATTCTTAAAAAAGAACGCACAACAAAAATATTAACAAACGTTTATGATACATATTAATTTCCACCTTTCAATTCACAAGCTTATATTCTTAAAAGTCAATTATTTCTATCTGAAGGCTGTCCTTAAATTATTGTGGCAATAATGTTCTGGTGAGAACTATTTTATATAAAACAGGTGAAAGAAATAGCCATTTAAAAGTTTAAAAATGTAACAACACAAAGAGTGACTGGCATACTCTAGCAAACTCATCCATTAGTGCTTATAGAACAATTTAGCACATGGACATTTTAGGGTTGAAATAGTCAATGTGGAAAAATTTCCATTATGGACATATTTCTTCATTAGTATTTAAATGCAGTGAAACCTACATTTCAGTGCAGAAATGATCAATTATGCTGATGACAATCAGTATTTGTCAAACTGAAAGGCTAATATAGAACAGAGAAGTACTTACCTCTCTTCAATATTCTCTTTTAAAGGCTTATTTTCAGGGTTGCCATCTGTGGGAGCTACCATTGTATTGCTACTGGAAGTAGTTCCTATAATTAGAAATAAGACATTATTTGTGGATTTAAAATGTGTGATAACCCAATAAGAACAAAAGATTGAGATTACACATGTCAAGACACCACTGAAATGAGAGCAAAGTGAGTTTTAAAAAGGAATGTACTTATGATGAATGACCAAAAGGAAAGAAGACAACAGTCACATAACTTTGGATGACAGAAAGTAATGAAGTGTTAAGAAGGCTAAGTCCTAAGATGGGAGGGGGAAACCAAGAAGCCTCCACAACTCTATCGTTGCACCTCCAATGATTTAGGAATTAGTGGCACCTCCAGACCCAGGGTTGAAGGTGGTACCAAAATTGGCAGGATTGGTTGAAAAATCTGTTTTGGGAGCAGTTGGTCCTCAAACCACCCTGTTTCTTGTACCTCGGTGGTCTCTTCTCTTTCAGAAGTCTATTTGGATGAGAGTAAATCAAAAGATTTCTGGGCTGGCGAAACCATGTACAACTGGAGGAGGAAGTACTTTATTGAAAATATGTGGATTAAGTGAAAATATTCAACCCAAACACTGTATTTTCCTTTAACCTTCTTACTCAGTGAAGTTATCAGAAGGCTTGAAGACTCTGTGTGTGTGTGTGTGTGTTTGTTGTATCTATTGTTCACATATGCACATGCTCCTACACCTTCCATTCTAGGCAGGTAACTAATAAGTTTTTTCTGGAGAATCCTGTTAGTTCAAAATAAAAATACCTGTAGACATTTACATTAATGAAAACATCATACAACAAAGGACAAAGTCACAATCTTCATATTAAACTATACAGCAGCCTATTAACATTTTAATATCCCACTCTATGAAAAGATAGGCTATGAAACTGGTAACCTTTTGAGGCAAGGTCTGACCAAAACAAATCAAAACAAATGGAAGTATAAAGAAAATAGAAATCTTTTCTAAAGAAATAGAAACTTGATTTTATTGATTAAAAAATACAACATAACCAAAGAGCATTACTGGGATGCTCAAAAAAACTTCTAATTAAAAAAAAAAAAAACTCTTTGGAAATAACATTCTAGCAGATATCAAAAATTCAACAGAAGCATTATTAGAATTCTCCCATGAAAGCAGAACAAAAAGGCTAGGAGAGGAATCTTTCTATTTAAAAGACTTCTAATTATACAGATGTTTCTTAACATGCCAAAAACCATTTAATATAAATGTAGTGACATAGTTTCATAAACATTTAATCCACATTGTACCAATTTTCAATAGAAGCAATCCTTTCAGAAGTACTGTTCTTCAGCTCAAAATATTACAAGTATGATATCTGTGTAGACATTAAGTACAGACACTCAGATGATTGACTCTTAAGTATAATATGTGCCCAAATAATTATAATAGGAATAATTTTCATAAGTAAGCATTTTCTATATTTAACACACTAATCATATTCATTAAAAATGCATTTGTTGCTTGGGAATATATAGTTCCATATTCTGTTCTGAATACTTAAGTACATCTTCTATATGAATCTCTACACTGTCAAGTATCTTTATTTTTCCCAATGATGGAACTTTAATTAACCTGTCAAATACCTTTGATCATCTCAGGGTTTATAACGCTTGTCAAATTCATGACCATACATGATGCACATTTGCTTTCAGTTTCTGGATGATGATACTGAAAGCAAATCCTGGCTTCAAAGAGCAATTAAGTAAAGCTTTTTTTAAAACACACAGTAATCAGTTTAGAATAACTTCTCACCTGAGGTGACAGAAGGGACTTTATAGCTGGAAGTGACTCGGTAATATGGTGGATTATCCATGTGGGTGACCCCAGAGCTGACGGGCTCTGTCAGCTGCAGCTCACCCACCAGCTCTTCCAGCAACTGCATTGTTTTGTCTCTACCTAAATATACAATAACTTTCTTCACCTGTTGTTCAAGAAATGAAAAAGCACAATTAGAGTCAGTAAACCTTTAATCGGAAAATGAGTAAGCCTTATGAAATTTGAATACTCATTGATCAGCAGTAAGATATTAATCAGCTTTCTAAACACTGGCTCTTGGGGCCGCCCTTGTGGTACAATGGGTTAAACACAGTGCTATGAAGCAAACTGCAGCCACTAAAGCAGGAGTTCGATCCCTGCTGCTGGCCAGGGAGGGGACCCACATGGCGCAGCAGATCTTCCCTGCTTTGCCCGCTGCGCCCCTCAGCAGTGTATTTCAGTTAATCTGCCTGTTCTGTTCCCCACTCTGTCTCTGGTGAATCCTCTCAACTCCTGTACCTCTGGCCAGTACCCCAGTTCTTGTATACATAAATAAATCTTTAAAAAAATAATAAAAACTGGCTCTTCCTCCTCAACCTTTTATCTCATTAGTATGACAGACATATATTTAATAATTTCCACATTGGTATCTATTTTCTTAAAAAATATACTTTTCCATAAATCAATTCTTTTTCAACAAAAAATTGTTTGATTAATATCATCCTAAGACTTCTCTGTTATGGAAGCCAATCTTCAAACTAAGGATTTATCTTTTACTCTGCCTTCCCTATACCCTGAATTCATCCTGGCAGTAGAGAGCAGTGATTAGGAGCAAGGAACTATTATTAAACTAGGACTCAAACTGCACAGACTGGGTTGGATTGTAAGTGATCTAGAATGTTCCTCTCAGCTTTCTCCTCTGCAAAAAGGAACAGTAGCACTTACTTCAGATAATTGTTAGCATTAAATAAGCTGTGATTTATAAAATAATACCCAGTACATAGTACAAGCTAAACAAGTGACAAGTCTTTTTTCAGTAGTATGTATTATATGCATATTGCAGTATGAGTCCTATTGAGAGAGCTTGCTAATGGACTGGCCTATTTCCCTTTTTCCCTCCCTACTTTAAAATGGTGTCCTAGCTGCACATAAATCATCACTGGGAGCTTGCTCTAACTCCCCACAGTCAGAATCAGAACAAGAGCCCTGTGAGAACCATATGCACAGATGTACAGAAGCTCTGCTTCAGATGACCCCTGAGCAAAGCACAGTTTATTCTGCCATATCAGAAATCTCATACAGGTGACCCACTGATAATCTGGCTCCTCCACACAGTTCCTACCCACTTGCTCTTCTCACTACTGCATACTCTGTTCTCAGGTCCAGCCTCCTGTGTGCTCCTGCCTATGAGCGGCTGCTCTGCCTAACTGCAAGACCCTCGGAGGTGACACTCCCAGCCCCAGCCCTGCCAACTCTTCAAGTCCTACCCCCGTCCCACCGACTGCCTGCATTCAGGAAGCTCGTGCTGACTTTCTCCAAGTAGATCCTGGTTGGAATTCCAATTCCACCGTGTCCTAGAGCTGCCCAGCCGTGTGACCCCGAGGAACCCTCTTCTCTCTGCTATGTTGGATTCATCTGCAGGAATTCAAACTGCAGGAATCTCAACAAACTCACAAATTCATTGAGAATTAAATCAAAGTAGACAAAGTGCTGGTACCAGGCCTGGCCTACAATAAATACTTAAGAAATTATAATGTTATATTAATTACTGTCATTAAAAATGGCACCTTTAAACTCTTGGAAAAAGACTATCCCCTAAATTTCACCCCTGAAATTAACCAGAAAGAGGCCCAAAAGCCTCTTTATAGTTCCCCCTCCAATTCACGCATTCATTCATCTAATTAATGACCACCTTCTCTGTGCTCAGGATTATCCAGGCTCTGGGAAGAGAGAACGAACCAAAACGACAAAACTTCCTGCTTTTAAGGAGTTCACATTTGAGCAATTAGGTAAAATATGTAATAGGTTTGATGATAAGTGCCAGGAAAATCAGCAAAGCAGGGAAAGAAAAAGAAGAGTGTGCCTATGGGAGCGGGCACTTGGGGTGCTAGATAGGGCGACTGCAAAGCTCTTTGAGAACTGGCCTTTGAGGCAAGACCCGAGGAAGGTGAGGGAATAAGCTAGGGGTAAAGGGGTGGCATCTGGGAAAAGAGAGGAAAGTGAGAGCAAAAGCTGTAACTTGGGACTGCCTGGCATAGAAGTGGAGCAGCATTGGGGGGCCTAACACCATGAGGATGATTTAAGGGCAGGAAGTCCGAGGCCAAGATCAGGAGGTATAGTCAGGGAGGCAATGTGGGATCACCCACCTACCCACCTTCCTCTCAGAGCTTCTTAGTGAAAATCAACCCTGTGACCAGACTTCAGACCAGTGTTCTCGGTCATCACATTTACTGGGGCAACGGCTGGGTAAAGCAGAACTATTAAATGGTCTGTTTAAAGCAGGATCTGTAAGAACGTTCAGAGCACTGTTCTGCAGAGCTCACCCTCTGTGGAACATACCCATAGGAGACGCAGCCATGTCCCTGATCTCTAGATCCACACACATGTGGGCATTTGTCTGCACACGTGCAAATTCAGTCTAACATTTGATAGCTACATGCTGTTCTCTTGACTAGAGCAAATTTGAATGTTACTCTCTCTCCTAGGACACAGACTGCTGTATTTGTTATTGGACACCCCTTACCATGCTTTCCATTGCTCCCAGAGTCCCACAGGCACTGAGTTCTCTTTCACCATTCTGCTCTAATATCCCAGTGCCAGTTTCAGCCTAGCAGAAATTATAAACTTCTTCAAATTTGTGGTCCCCACTTCATATCACTTTCTCTCTCATCTCAAATCCTCCCCAATAATGGTTCCTAGGTTTTTCACTCTCAGCACTCTGCAATTTTCCTTTGCAGTCTTATAGCTGTATTTTAATTTACTGATTTAATCATTAAAAAATTGTGCAGTTAATTCAAAGAATAAAATCTGTATAACTCATCAGATTACAGTGCCCAGAACCTAGCAGAGCACATGGCCTGTAATGACGCTAGTGGGTATTTGTCAATATTCGCAATGAATCAATGAGTAAATGTAGGGGCTGTTTTCTACTGTCTTCATCCTGGCCCTTGCATTGCCTCTGCTAGCCTGCTGTCCATGCTCTGATATTAAAAGACTTGAGGAAAATGTGCATCAAAATAAATGAAAAAAGGTTACATGTACTTGAGTGACTACATACGTAAGGCAAGAGGCTTGGTTCACTATTCACTCCACAAATGCTGATGAGAAAGTGCAATATTATTTTCAGGTTTTTCGGCCAGCCATCTGCAAGTGTGGTCCACACATTCTCCACCTCTGACCAGGCCAGCTCATCGCCATACTAGGTACAGGAAACATAACACACACACTGTCAGGAATGACTGTCTAGTAAATACCAAGCTTGTCACTTCATGAAACACTAGAAGATAACATTTTTACAGCAGTTTTAACCTTTTCCTTATTTTAGAGGAATAATCGTTTCTTTCAATAATTTAAACATGAATACCATGAAACACGTGTGATTTTTAGCACCTGTCTGCAAAAAAAAAAAAATGTATCTAATGAGAAGGTCTTCTAAAGAAAGGACTTCATCATGCATATCTGTTTGGCTTTCATGTCATCTAGTCTCTTCATCTGCTTCTAATTTTGCTTCTCTTAACCCACCAATTTTGCGCAGCAATGGCAAGTGTAAGAGTCGTTTTACCTTTGCGGTCATGTACATCAGATTGTTCAAGACCATCGCAGTGGCTTGTGGGGATCCCCAGCCTTCTCCTCGTAACCAGCGTCGGCTAGTCACCATAAGTTCTCGGTCTTTTAAGGAGTCATCTTCATCTTCGTCATGTCTCCGTGCTGTGGGCAAAGGTTTTAAATCTACCAACTCGATGTTGTTCATCCACGGTAACAGGTAGTGTAGCATTACCTGCCTTCCGGCAGGATGAGCTGTCTGAATTCTCTGGCTTATCTCTGTAATTAAAACAAGCCCAAAGAGGGCACAACTGATGAAACTTAGGTTTCCTGTGATTTGCTATGAAATTCAACATCTTGCCCTTACAAGAACGATTTCTATATTCCAATAAAAAAATTTATGAGCATTGTATTTTTAATAAGTTTGAGCTCGCTGACATCACAGAGAAAAGTAACGGCTAACATGTATCACATTAATTTTTATATAAAATAACTGGTGGTTAAAACATATGCGCACTTTTGATGGGATCATATAATGGTACAATGCTACGGAAAACAGTATAGCCACTCCTCAAAAAATTAAGAGTGCTAACATATGGTCAAGCAATCCCATTCTGGGTAATAGCCATCAGAACCAAAAGCAGGGTGTGAATGAGGTAGCTGTGCATTCATGCGCATTAACAGTACTCTTCACAACAGCCAAGGCGTGGAAGCAACCCAAATGTTCACTGATAGATGAGTGGCTAAGCAGAATCGGGTGTGGACAGGGGAACATTACCCGGTGGCCTTAAAAAGGAGGGAAATCCCGCCACATGCGACAAGTGGGGAAGCGTGAGCATCCACGCTAAGCAAAACAAGCCAGTCACAAAAACACCCACACTGCATGATTCTTCTTAGATGAGGTATCTAAAGTAGCCAATTTTGTAGAAATAGAAAGTAAAATGGTATACCAAGGGCTAGGGAATGGGGAAAGGTGACTTATTGCTTGTGGGTATAGAGTTTCAGGTTCTGTAGGGTGAAAAATTTCCAGTGAGTATTTTACAAGAATGTAACATACTGAACCTACTGAAGTGTACAATCAAGATGACTAACAAAATGTTATTATATGTGCTTTTAAAATGCAAGAAAGAGATATAATTGTAAAATAAAAATCTTTATACATGAATTAAAATTGGCCCACAAAGAACCTCACGTTGGGTTTTGGTTCCGTCTAGGGGAGAATCCTCTGATGTGCTAGCTATTTTACATTTAATGCTCATTTAATGCTCATGACAAACCCAGGAGGTGCCCAGTCAGGGGATGTGCTTGTGGTCAGAGAAAATTCAAGTGGCAGAGGATGCAAATAACAAGTCTGAGTCCAAAGCCTGTGAGTTTTAATAGAGTACTTAATTTCCAGAAATAACTTAAATTTTTTTTTTCTCCTCAATACTCCTCTTGGCTCATCAGGCCTTGTACTTATGTATTCATAAGGAGGTGACACAGAGTGCAGTGACTGGAACTTGCTCTGCATTTGCACACAGCTGGGTTTGAGTCCCAGCACTACCACCTAGTAGTTGCCTGATCAAGAGTCAACCAGTCAACATCTGCAACCCAATATATTATTCTGTAAAAGAGGATGTAACAGCAGTTGCCTCATGGAATTACTGAACGGATCCAGTACAGTGCCACTGAAGTGTTTGGTTCAGTGCTTTGCCTACAGTTATGCTCAATTCTAACTTCTTACAAGAATCCATTCTATTCATATTATTATTGCCTCCAGTATGAAATACCAGACTTAGAGTTTTGAACATAAGTGAATAACGAGGTTCAGAATGAGGGACAGTCAGTGTGTTTGGGAGCTAGGGCCATGGAAGAAACGGTCTTTTCCAATGACTTCCATGGCTCCTGAGGGCCAGCTGGACTCTACTGGTTTCTAAGCAAGAGCCTCAAGAAGAGGCCCAGCAAAAATACAATTAGTGTTTGTGTATCAGTTGCATTGTAATTTTTGTTGATGACATCCCTGCCTATCCCGGAAAGGCACTGCAGATTTAGGAATAATGACTGCCATCTATCTACCAGGGCAAACCAAACAGGTAAACTGCTTGAAAAACCAAATGTTAGAAATGTTTAGGTTGCTTCCCCTCCAGCCTTCATTCAGATTAGGAATAGGAAACAAACTATTTCTACTACTGAAATAGCTAATATGGAAAGATGCCAAAGCAGGTTAAGCTACTTTGTTGTGAGCCCAAATGGAAGAAATGATCCATTGCAGTGACCTGTAATTCCCTGGACTCCCATTTTGGTGCATGTCCAAAATTCAGCCTAGAACAAGATCTTGCTGCAGGTGAAAAGCAGGAAGACTAGCTGTGTGTCTGCGCAACAATGAAAACTTTTCAGTCAAAAAGGCAATATGGGGGCATTTGCAAGAGCATTTCATAACGCAGAAAATTAAACTAGTTGGAGCCTAGAAACTGTCCTAAATCTGAGTCCTAGAAGACCTGATAGGTGTGACTTTTGCCTGTCACATGGCTCTACTATTCTAGAAAATCCAGCAGGAATACTCGTGGGCTTCACGGAAAATAAGCTGGACAAGAAAGCATGTGTTCCGCTTAAGGGAATGGTTTTGCTTCAGGCAGTGCAGGACCTTTCCTTATGACGCAAGATTTTATTCATAGAAAGAATTTTGCCCTTTAAAAAAAAATTGTTTTTAAAGACAGGACAATACACAAGATAAAACACATACCAGAAGAGTCAGGAAGTTCTAGGTCTACTAAAGAAACATTTTTCAATTCACATGAAGCCCTCTTCCAAACTTCCTTACTCCCCTGTCATGGAGTGGGGTGGGAAAGGGAGGAGGAGTATGAAGTCCTGTAGCAATGTCAGTAAATTAATAAGAACCTAAATATCACGATAGGTCAGTATTAACAGTTCTCATTAAAAAAAATTCTCTTATGTAAAAATATGTTTTATGATTATCTCAGATTTCCCATTTCCTAAAAGCAGATTTTTGGGGAATGATTGCTAAAGAAAAACTACCAGCCAGTTCAATGATCGTACCTGAGAATATGGCAAGGGTGAGCTCAGGATACGCTCTCGCTAATTCCTCAGACAACTGATAATAGGAAACAGAATACAGGTGTGGCAGAGGCGACAGCTGGCTGAGTACTCCATCTGTTCTTTGAACCTCCAACTTGTGAGCATAGCGAAACATCTTCGGTTCCAGGATCTACAGGAAGGTAATTCCATCAACTTAAGGTTTACAGGTCCTCTAAATGATCAGCTATAATTAAAACTAAATCTTCCAAGACACATTCTAGTTTAAAAAAACTATTTAGTGATATAAATGTTATATATATGTGAGATATAATGCATTTCAGACGTCAATTTCTTTTTTTTTTATTATTATATTATATTTAATTGCATTTGACATCGTTTGTTTTTCCCAGTGGGTTCCCACCACCATTTCACCCGTGCACCGCCACCTCAGTCCCTTGTGCTCTTTACATCTCATCACCGTCTTTGCCCTCCCCTCCCTCCATC
>JAGFMF010011678.1:182876-246344 GCA_019455555.1 Galemys pyrenaicus | reverse complement strand
TTTTTTGGTCTCAATTGTGAAAGGAATATTTTTCTTGATTTCCTCTTCTTCCAATTGGTTATTTGTATATAGGAAGGCTACTGATTTATGTGCGTTGATTTTGTAGCCTCCTACTTTACTGAACTGTCCGATTGTTTTAATTAAGTTTTCTGTAGAGCTTTTGGGGTTTTCCAGATAAATTATCATATCATCTGCAAATAGTGATAGCTTTACCTCTTCTTTCCCTATTTGGATGCCTTGTATGTCAGACGTTAATTTCTAATGCCAACAAAATGTTTTTGAAAGACTCTGTTTAAAATGACTAATGCTCCTTTTTGCCAGTATTTTGGGTTAGAAGCACAGCCTGAAAGTGACTTAACATACAATTATTTGAAAAGATTCATCACGTTTCCACTTCAAAAATGACTATATAAAACATGTGTAAGATAGAAAAGATTTTCAAACAGGTCTTGGTTAATCAGGTTAAATATGGACTATAAACTAAAAGTCCTTCTGATGTCACACTATGAAGAGCTGCCTACTGAACTTGTGTACTGAGCAGTACCACCTCAGACTCTTCAGAGAAATCAACACCTACTTAAATTCCACTCTTACCCCTCATCCTGTTATTAAATAGTATATAATAATAATGATATACCCACACTTGGTAAGTTAACTTTCTAGGTGATTTTTCAGTCTAATAAAGAAAAATTATACTACACTGAAGTGCTATTACTTTTCACTGTTTTCTCAAAAACATCTGACTCACAATTTTATTGCTGAACAGAAACAGCTACATGAACACACAGGTTCTAACCACTCAATTTTATAAGTACTTTCACACACACACACAAACATGGTGGGGCACTGTGCATAAACCCCTACAGTACACTTCTGAATGGTCTGTATTTTTTATAAACTTAAATGATCCATATTATCTTTGCTGTCAAGTTTTAAAGATAATTAGGAATTGATCCCATACCTCACTAGTAAAACTAAATACTAGTATACTTTCAAAGCAAGAACAGATTGAGCTTCATTAAGTTCTGTGTGAAAAAAAAAAATAGTTGACATCTGTTAACAAACCTGTAAAAGTTGCATAGCAACTTCATAGATACTTCGAGAAGAATCAGCTGCTTTAAACAGTATCAGATTGAGGAGCATCACTGTGTCACACTGAAAATCCCTAGGGACAAATTTTAAATGTTAGTTACACCTTGTTTAGAGGCTTCACACCACTTAATAAATACCACATACCAAGGGCAAGGCCGCAAGCATGAGGTTGCTAAGCTTATGAGCTGGCTGGTCTTTTTTAAGTCAAAAGATACAACAGATGCATGGTGAACATTATCCTTATTTTGGTTAGGTTTTGTTAGAGCTTAAGAAAATACTTATTAGTATTTCTGAATTCAAAAGCACATATTTTCTCTACAAAGAAATAACTGGAAACAAGACAGCCTCTGGAGTACCTGTTCTGGAACACGTTAGCTATGGCTTTAAAGCAGCCTGCTGCCACCCTCTTGGAGCCAGTGTAACACCGATCCACAGCCCAGTACATCAGGTTGCTCTGATCCGGGTTCAGCTCCAGCAGTAAGGTGACTGCTTCACAGCCCAACTGATGGACCTAAGTCAAGGTCACAGAATTGCCCAGGATAAAGAAAGTCAGCTATTATGTAACTATCTACTTCTCTACATTTTTACTAATAAGACACACTGTACATTTTTAGTTATTGAATCACAACACCCATTCTGCTTTGGTTAGCTACTTCTTTGATTCAGCTAGCAGAAAAAACAATATGGACAGATTATACTTGGCCTCCTGGTCTCTACACAAGACTGAATAGTAGGACTCCTCCAGCAGAGCCCCAGAGGCGGTTGATAAATATCAACAATGATTAAGTGCTTTCTGAAAAATGAGTTATTAACCTCTCCAGTTATTTTTATTAAGCTTTATTCTTATTTTTGATAGCCCAATAGAATAATTACTCTGAAAGGGAAAAAAATGAATGTGTTATTTTAAAATGTGAACTCTATTTGTATATGGTATGGGAGTAAAAGGGTAAGGAACAGGGAGGACAGGGAAGAATGAATAATTGGAGAGTGGTCAAAAAAATGAAAATTAAACATAACAAGTTACATATTTCTTCCATGGAGCTCAATGTATTCTACATTAATATTTTATTGACTTAGAACGCTATTAATGTACACTTTACTGCATTAATCCTATAAAGGTAGATTATTCAAATAATAAGAATTAAAATTTCTTAACTTACGGTGTTCTATTTAATTTTATTTAATATGTTTAGTGCATATAATTTATCTAAGAGACTTATTTTCAGTGAACAATACTCCTAATAACATAATGACACTTTATCAGGGCTTTGCAGGGCTCGTCATAATTACCTTTTTGTCCAGGGAGTCCAAAATGTTATCCAACCATTTGTACAAATAGCCATCTGATGAAAGTCCTACATTATCTGCAACAGGGCCACAACATAGTACAGCAGACATAGCCTTCAAACAATAATATTAGAATTACATTTCAAACATTCGGGAGGTTAAGTGTTGATTGCTTAATGAGAAGTGGCAGGATGTTTGGACTCATGCTTATGTAGCTGCATATCTTTAATTCATTTCTTTACAAAAGTCAACAGGGCTGGATCACCCACACATCTTTCTCCCTGAGGCCCTGAGATAGGTGTTGTGTTACTTGATAAAGTTTGCAGCGGGGAGAGGGGAGGAGAGCCTTGTGCACAGTAATGTCTATCCCTGGCAAACAAACTCAGGAGGATAGGCTGCAGTGCATCCAGTCTGGTGCAGGATACCTTTGCAGTGAGTGTGAAATAATATATTTGCTTCCTGAATGGGACAGATCAAGCAGTCCTGAAGCATTAGAAAGGTTACAGCATAAGCAAGAGTAAGCACCATTCTCTAATCCTTTCTCCTGAGAGAGGAAAGAAATATGCTGAGAACTGTGAAGCACCGTAATACTGAAATGGGGCCCTGGGAAGTAGAACCTATGCAGAGAGGAACCTGATCTGATATGAAGAAAGAAGTGATAACAGGCTTTCCAGCCCTACCCGTGCCCTCCTCACCCAAGATGGTAATCGTTTACTTGCTGTATCTGGGTTCCTACTCCCCATAGTCCTCCTTCCTAGCTTGATAAGCAGATCCCCAAATTACAGACATAACATCTCCTACCTGGGGGAAAGCATTCAAAAGAAGGCGCAACTTCAAGAACAAAACATGGAAAAGGTAACGGAGCTGAATTCAAGCTTTATGACTTAGAGCTGGAAGAGCTCACAGAAAGCAATCATGGAGATGCTCCATGAGTCTGAGTCTCTTAGTTCAACACAGAAAGGCGGGTTCAGGCCATCAGAAAAGACATCTGGGTACAAAAGGAATTCTTAACAAGAATAATTGAAGCTCTTTCAAAAAACCTAAGCAGAAATGATGAATATGAGGGATACAATGAAGAACTAGAAATGGCCATAGAAAGCTTAGTAAGTAGAATTAATCTTGCTGAGGAAAGATAAGAGCTAATAATATACAAATAAGTGGAAAAGGAAAGAAACATAAGATTTAGGAAAAGTGAAGCAACTCTACATGAAATATCAGGCTACATTAGAAGAGGAAACATAAAGAATGGGTATCCCAGAAGGTAAAGAGAGAAGGGAACAGAGAACTTAATCAAAGAAATACAGCTGAGAACTCTTCAAATTTAAGGAAACAACTAACCATAGATAGGTAAGAAGCAGAGAGAACACCCACATTTCCAACACCAAGACACATCAGTGTTAAGTTATGAAAATGACAAAGAAAAAACATTAAATGTTATTGGGGGGGAAAATAGCATCTCATGTCATACAACAACTCCTTCATCAGACTCTAACCCAGACTTTTCAGCAGACGTTTTACATACCAGAAGAGAGGGGTATGACATATTCATGAATCTAAAGAATATAAGCTGCCGTCCAAGAACAATCAATCTCACAAATTATTATTCACATATGATGGAAAATAAAAGGCTTTTCTGGATAAAAGAAAGCTAATGGTGTTTATCACCACCCAACCTGCCCTACAAGAAATACTCTAAGTTCTCTACATGAAAAGAAAAACTAAAAGAACACAAAACCTTTAGCTAAATGGTAATGCAGAATCAGAAATAAACAAGAACAATATGGAACCACAGCCAGACACTGAAGAAAGAAATCTATCTATCTAAATAAACAGAATCTATCTAAATGGTGAGGGTCCAACACAAGCACACAAAAGACTATTCTATATACAGAGAGTCTAACACAACCCTCATGGCAACCACAAAACAAAAATCTGGAGCTAAGACACTTAGAAAAAGAAAAGGAACCAAGTGAACCTATAGGGAAATATATCCAAATGAAACATCAGAAACACTACACTAGAAGGCAGAATGAAGGTGCCGCCCCCCGACCTCTAAAGTCTGCCTGCTCTAACTAGGTTCTGTCCTTTCCCTGCCCAGGTCCACCCTTCCTTGGGAGAGCAGGAAACCTTTCTATGGACATTACATTGTTAACAACTACAGAGATTAAAAAAATATATATAGGGCCTCCCTGGTGGCGCAGTGGGTTAAGCAACGCATTATGAAGCAAACCGCATTATGAAGCAAACCGCAACCACTGCAGCACGGATCCCTGCCTCAGGCCAGGGAGGGGACCCACATGACGTGGCAGACCTTTCCTGCCTCACCCCGCTGCTGCCCTCAGCAGTGTACTTCCATTGATCTGCCTGTTCTGCTCCCTGCTCTGTCTGGTGGTGAATCCTCTCACCGCCCCCACCCCAACCCCCCACACACCTCTGGAACTGTACCCCAGTGCTTGTATGCATAAATAAATAAATCTTAAAAAAATATATATAGAAGGAGAGTAAACAAGCCTCATTTATCGATAATCAATCTAAATGCAAATGGTCTGAGCTTATCAACTAAGACTGGGAATGACAGATTGGATAAAAACTACCACTGATCTGTATTATCTCACCTTAGATCTAAAGACAAAACAGACTTAAATTTTGGTTGAGTCTGCAAACTTTTTTGCATTGTATTTTACATACTTGAATGGACTTAGAGTTAAGTGTTTGAACACAGAATGCAAATATTTATTTTAATAGTGTTGGGCATGCAGAAGAAATCCCTGCCGGCTGTAATACCAGACCTTAATTGAACTTCACTCAACGTAGGAAAAAGGAATTTAGATTTCTAGTAAATACCTTCAGTGCACAGTACTGATGTCTGTTAATTTGCATATTTCTATCACTGTATCTGTCCAAGGGAGTAAACATGATGCTAAAAGGACCTGCCCAGTGACTGAACAGCATAAAGAGACTGTGACGAAGGCTCTGTTGAGGAAAAATACTTCTTCTCTGGTGCACTGTAAATAAAAAAAAGATGGGGAAAATTAATTCCATTTCTTTCTACCTTAACACACATGTCAACTTGTTTGTTTATTGCAGGTAAAAAAAGAGAAAGCACACATTATCATGCTAACCTACCAAAAGCCTTCATAGTAACAGGAAACCAGTACATTATGTGCAAGTCACAAAGCTGTAGTCTGTGTCACAGACGGTACAGCATGGCGTGAGCTACCACATCCTGGTGAGAAGGAGTTCGCAGCAGGCACAGTGCCATCTGGAGGCTGCACAGAGCTGGAGTTGGGACCCTGCTTAGCCTGGGCTCTTTCAGCTGGTTACATGCTAGGCTTGGCCTAATGTCATCATACCTCTAGATCTCTGTCTGTTGGTAACAGAGGGCTTTGGATTAAATTGCTTTTAAACCCTGTATGTTTTCAGCAGCACCGCTGTCTTTATAAAAGGATCCTTACATGGAATCTTGATATATGAAAACAAAGGGGAGCTGATCTATTTAAAGCAAGCAGTGAGGCTCGGAGTTCACACCCACTCTGCTGCCTTTTGCTGATGGCACCAGAGAACCTCAGGACCCTGAGATAAAACACAATTCGAAAATCAATAGCCACACTCCAAGCACTCTTTTCACCTTAAGATTTTGTTCAGTAAGTTCTCTGCATCAACTCATTAAACTCAAAAGAAACTCAACAGTATTATGATGAATCAATGTGAATTTTTAGACACGTGAACAAGTGTGTAGCAGTGGCCTAAAATATGTCTTTTCATTGATGAGTTTCAGATCAGATTATCTGTCCTTCTCCTCTAAAAGAATCATTTGTTCCTAAAGTTCAAAAGAAGGTTCTTGAACTTGAAATTAATGTACCTTAAAGAAGTATCTACAGGATCCTTTTATAAAATGTAACCTGTGCTCTTATTAAAAGTCAACTGTTTGCATATGCTTTTAAGGTAACAAGATAACTTTAAAGGTAACAAAATAACTTGTTTATTCAGAAAGAAAAAAACATACATATAGTCAAAGGCTATAGCTAAATGTTTATGCCTCATGTTTGTAAAGAATTTATGATTTTTTTTCAAATGCAACTGCACATATTAATTTTTCTACTGCCTGAACCAGTGTCTGGGCATATACTATGTGTTTAAGTACACATCTGTCAAAGAAACCAATCCATTCACAGTGTATCCTTGTTATACATTCTCCTATTACCATGTTAATGCTACTCTCAAATTTTATTTGGAGCACTATGCTCTTTGCTCATAGAGTTAAGAGTAAGTTTTCAAAAGAACTAGAATTAGTTTTCAAGAGAAGTCAAAAGACTTCTTCAAACTTTTGTGTTCATGTCTTGATTTCTGTAGAAAATCTATGCTGGGTTTCTTTTTGATTTCCAACCACTGATAATAATTCAAAGGGATTATGTCACCCAGGACATGCTGACATATTTTCCAACATGTGCACAAGCTGCTTTATCAACTTATATTACAAAACCTCAGGGGAAGGAAAAAAAATATGAAGGTCCCATAATATTTAACAATGGTTGAAGAGTCTGAAAAAAGTACCTGGAACATTCTGAATGATATTCGCCACTAAGGCACTAAAATGGCATCGTATATCCTTCAGTGTGTCAGAGTCTTTTTCATTTTCCGCTTCCAGGAGCTGTCTAGTTAAATCTACATACTCCAGTAAAGTGTTGTTGAGGAAATGTGTTTCATTATCAAGGCCACCACTTGCACTAAAAATATTGAAGAACACAAAGAAAATGTGATTTTAAATTACAATTTGAACCAAAATAAATTCCTAGTAATCAAATATTACCAAATAAAAAAATCTATATTAAACTTTGTGTTGTAGTATGCAATCCAGTTACAAAAATGAAATGAATATGATTTGGGGTTGCTGAAAATATAGAAATAGAAGGTGCTTCCTAATCAAGGAAGCACTACTACAATCTTTTCAGTTCTTTTTAAGATTTGTTTTATTCATTTATACGTACAAGAGCTGGGGTACAAGCCAGAGGTGTGGAAGGGTAAGCGGATTCACCAGAGACACAGTGGGGAACAGAATAGGCAGAGCGACTGAAATACACTGCTCGGGGAGTAGTGGTTGAGACAGGAGAAGTCTGTTGCACCATGTGGGTTAGCTCCTTGGCTGGAGATTGAACTTATGCCACAGTGGCATCATAGCTTAATAACACTGAGACTTCAACTCCTATGCCACCAGGGAGGTCACCCCAATCTATTCAATTCTATAGCTAATTTCAATAAACTATTCTGAGTTCCAGATATTAATTCCTCTCTGTCAAAATATATAGCTTTCAAAATGAGGAAATAAGGAGGCATATGGGATAAGGAAAAATAGAAAGAGAAAAGGCTAGTTCTATACATTCTCACAAGTGATATGCATATTGATATTATGCCATTAGCATAATCCATCTAAAGGCCATTAGATATTTACTCTCAGCAGGATTCTGGGATAGGCATCGGGTGTTATAAAACTTAAGGACAATTCAAGCAAGAGGGCTGGTTTTCAAATATTTTATATAGACCTACAGAGTTATCTCAAAAATCTACTCTAAGACTGTGAAGCCAGGATTCTGTGCCTGAGTGGAAGCGGCTAGTTTGGTGAGAGTCAGAAGTCCTGAATTTGAGTCTTATTCTACTAGTTTCCAAGCCAAGAAGCCAGTATATAGTTCAGAACATTTCAGAAAGTATAACAGTGAGGGACTGTACATGAAAGGCCTAGAAAGTACAAGGCCTAGTATAAGGACCATATAAATGATTAATTATACCATTTACATCTATTTGGGTGGCTTTTCCTTGGTATAGTTGAAAAGTAGGTCTAACATGCACAATTTTAGTATCATGCATTTAGTTTTAAGTATCTTTTTATAATCATCTAATGCCACAAAAACAAGAGTAAAAAGTTAAAATGGCACTATATTTAATATATAATATATTAAAAGCCTACAACAATAAAAATATGTTGGATGAGTTGATGACAGTTTTTCCCATTAGTTCTTAAATGAGTGTTTTGAGCACTGGGCCATGCCTCTCAGTGCACGGGAAACCTATAGAGTAGGTTTCTTATGGTAACCTGGGGTCAGACCAGAACATTCACCACTTAATGAATTTTGAATATTTACAATGCATCATGCACATAAGAGCAAGTGGGTGTACAAAGTATGGATCTCTGCCTTCTTGCCATTCAGAATTCATCTTTTTTTTTTTCTTAATTAAAGAACAGGAAATAAAGTCTAAAATAGTGATAGCCTGGTAGTTATTTCTCTCAAAAACGAAAAAACAGAACACATAACTGTGATTAAAAACATCACTGCTCATCCCTGTGTACAGCTTTCATAGTTAAATTTTAAATATACCAAACTCTTGAGTTCTCCAAAATAGCACCAAAGATTCTCACTCACTAACATTACATTTAAAACAACCAAACACACAATTGAAAGCACTTGTCAAAGCATATGATGAAAGGTGTTAGGCACATCGAGAAGCAGGACAAAGGCTAAACTAACACTCCTATACTTGTTTCATTACTAGCATCTTTTTTTCAGGATTTCTTTTCAACTATTTTTTTTTTTTTTGAAATGGTCAAATCAAATTTTGATTCTCCACCAATGGTGAGCTAATACTTGTTGCCCTCTTAAGGAAATATTTTCTCAAGGGGCTGGTCTTGGGGTCAAGATGCTTTACTATAACAATCGCCCCAGGTTTTGTTTTATTTGTGAAGGAAACAGTTATGAATTATACTTGTTTGATTTCATCATTTTTCCTAGATAGACTAACAATCAGTCAGAATAAGTTTGCAACTTTATATAGGCTTTCCCAGGTCAAAAATTTTCTATGTAAACTGTAATAATTCAATTAATTATAATTCTGTATACACTAATTATAAAAGTTAAAATTTATAAATAATTATAATAATTTGGTAATGTTGCCAAAACTAATCTACCCAAAAATAATCTAATCAAAACCTAGTCATACTTTTGGATAGTGATGAAACCTGTAACATTTAGCCTTTAAATATATGATTTTTTTAAATTTTGGAGAACAGAGCTTAAAAGTGAGGTAAATTATTGCCCAGATCACTAGATTCCACAAGTATTAAATCTTAGGAACACTATACTCATATTTTGCCTGAAACGATCTATTACTAGGTTTCTCAACACACCTTTTAGACACTGGCTCTTGCACCTCTGAGCATGTTTACAGCAAAGCAGAAATGTTTTCTTTTTACAAAGATGCTTTTCTGTTTTTATACTGCTATATTTCATGACAGGAAAAAAAAAAAAATCATGTTCCCGAATCATTCCAAAATTTTAAAAGGCAAAATCCAACACTGACCTGTGACTAATGACACCAGCATCTGCCAGCAGTTCAAATATTCGTACCAGTTGTACTCGTAAAATATCTCGACGCCTGCGCCGCTTCATATTCTATTTCAAAGACACAAAGATTAATGATAAATCCTCCAAGGGAAGTTGACAGAAAACCTGCTGGTGTAACTGGTCAGCACAAGGTGACTGTCTTAGGGCTTCCGGGCTCATCAGACTATTTCACTTGGGCAGTGCTGACGGTGAGTGTGGGAGTCTGCCTGGTTTCTCTCAAAGAGGTGCACAGGTAGCTGGGAAGTGACAAGTCAAATAAAAGCATGTAACATTTTACATGGTGATGTCTTTTGTGTGGGGAGAACATGAACTTCTACAGTTACTTTACTGTTATTTCAGGGGACTTGCTAATCTGCAGTGATTAGTAAACTGAATGGTAAAGAATTCCTGAGGTGCTCCCCCCAAATATGAAAATATCGGAAAGGGGACTGAAGAAACTCCACAAGGTTTTGCTCATGCCACAGTTTTCCATTTAACCTTGGTACAAAAAAATAAATAAAAGCAGAAACAACAAAAGTCTGTGTTATGGCATGAATAATTATAATAATAATTTAATAATGAACCAATGCCAAGAATGACAACTGTAATGCTTAGACTTGATTCAGCTCTTAAGAATAACTCACACTGTAGCATACAGATTTCCTGGATCACTTTCTTCCAGGATGCCTTCCTTTTGAAACTATTTCATTTCTGATGTAAATTTCATAATACAGACCAAATAAAACTGTACTTATTAGTCTTTTTATTTCATGGAAATGATCCTTTAGTCTGCCTGCCATATACAAGCCAATTTGCTGATCTTAATTTATTAAATTTATTGGTTCTCTTAGCTCTTTATAAAGTTTAGAGCAATGCATATTGAATGGGAAGATTTCTTAACAGTCTTGAGGATTTCTATAATTTCAGTTACCTGTTTTATTTAATCTTCAATAGAAAGACTGTCTCTAAAGATCTCAAACTCATCTCATGTTCAAGGCACATTACTGTTACATGTATTCACCTGCTATGATGATTTTTTTTGCCTGTGACTCAGAAATATAATATTGGCACTTAATTTTGTTCCTAGTCCTATTTCCCTTTAAGAAATCATCCTGCACTATCAACAAAATTATCATTCAGAAACAAAAATCAAACCAATTACAGAATAAGGATATTATCACTGCTTTATAGGACTGAATGAGAAAAAGGAAGAGGAAAATTATTGAAGACATTTTAAAGTTTCTAAAAGAGTAGCTGCTGTCACAATTTCCCACTCTTCTGCTTAAAATCCCCAGTGAACATCCTGTATTAATTACAGTGATCTCAAATAATACTTGACACAGCAGATTCATCTCAGGGGCTTAGAAAAAATGATTTCTTTCAGCGGGGCCCAGAAATCTGTAATTTTGACTATAATCTCTCTGGGTCATTCTTTGATGCCACGGGCATATGGGACCAGTGGTGGAAAAGTAAAGCTTAAGCCAACAGTCTTTCATGAGATAGTTCTGACCTTGCTTTCCTGACTAATCAATCTCTTTCTCCATAATATAATCATAGAGAAATTTATAAAGTCCAAATTATTTTATATAGCACAGAGTATCTTTCCCTTGCTTGTCAATGGAAAACATGTTACAAAATTCACCTCAAATATGAGTACTTCATTGACCATGAGTTCTCTTACAACTGGAACTTAATTCAGAGTCATAATACATTTTTATGATTAAGGCTTACAGATCCACCTATCCCTCTAGACCTGTTATTTGCAATTTCTAAAAGCTTCTCAAAACCTGATGCAACCTGTAGATATGGGAAGCTAGACCTGGGGTTGGTAAAACACGGTCCACAGGTCGAGTCAGGCCCGCGGCTGCCTACTGCTGTAAATAATGCCTCACTGGAATACAGCCATACCCACTGGTTTAGTAGTTCACGTGGCAAAATTGAGTTGTTGCAACAGGAACAACATGGACCACAAAAATGAAAATATCTACCATGTGGCCATTTGCAGGAAAAATCTACCAACCCTAATCTAGATGGGAGTATTCCCATCCTCACTTCAACAAGAGCAACTTAACATATCTTACAAAATGGCTTTCTGCATAAGACCCCTGGGGGGATAAGGGGAAAGAGGCCTGCATATTTGAAAGAAGGTTGAAAAGTGCCTTAGACTATCACTTACTTAGACTTCTGAATTACTAACATTTGGTATAATGTGCAGAATACAGAAGACAAGTGTTTGCCATATAAATATTTAATGGCTGAAAAATGACTTATCTTACCTCTGGCCTTCTTTCAAGTGCTTCTTTAATTATGGGATGCAACTCCTCTATTAGTTCCCTAGAAGAAAATTATAGACATCCTGTTTATTGACAGTTTAAACAGATATAATCTGACATATGTGCTGATATAAATATTAACATAAGAATGTAAACACAAGTGTTAACCCTATGATACTTTTAAAACAACTTTTGTTTTGTTTCAGTTATAAAACAATACTTCCACACTGTAGAATACCTGGGGGAAAAAAAAATTATAGCAGCCACTCATTCTAATATGTAGACAGAAACATTATCAATAATTTTGTTTGACCATTTTGCAGCCCACAAACATTACCTAGCTGAGATCCTAATCATATGTAAAATGATATACTTTTCTCTTAATGCTAGCTTAATCACGTATTATTAATTCAATAGTCTGATAGGGTGGGCTACCATAGTTTTCCTAACCATTTTCATTTACTATTAATTTGTGAAATTTTATCTAACTTTTGTTACTATAAATATTGTCTTGATGAGTTTTTCTATACATTAATTTTTGTCTTTGTTTCTGATTATATCATTATGATTAATTCTTACAAATGGAATTAGTGAGAGTATGAATGTCATAAAACTGATAATTTTATCTCATATTCTTACTTCAAATGAAAACTGTGTTCACTGTAGAAGAATGAGAAAACACAAAAAGCATGAGAACAACACAAAACAATCCATGCACAATTTTTAGCATTTATAGAAAACTGTAGGCATTTAAAGTATGTGCCTCAGAATTGTTTCTATTCATGGGAATTTGATTGTTTTTAGGAAGCTGAGATTGTTTTTGTATCCTAGCTTTTTCTATTACAACAATAGTGTATTGAATTGTCAAAAATAATCTTCCCAAAATAAATCTTCCCTTATATTGAGTGTTATCCTATACCTATAGGTTATCCTATACCTATAGGTATATTACAGTTTGTATTAACTTATATGCTATTCTACTTGTTATTTGAGACAAAACATCAAACTATCTCATATCAATAGACAATCTCAGAAGAATGAATTCAGGGCCCAGAAAGCAAGAACAAAACAAAAATGAAGGATTTGCTCCGTTATAATAAAAATACATCAACAGTGATATAAATCATGTGCATAACTATTTTTAAAATAGCCTAATTTTCTACAACAAGAAGGAAAAACTATCATTTTAATCAACAGATCAAAATTTTAAATTAAGAGAATCATTGTTTAAATAAATTGGGTAGGAAAGTATAACAGATTAACATTTTATTGTTTCAGAACATAATTATACATAGTATTATTTGATTTTTACAATTTGACAAAAATAGGGTAATCTCAGTTAAAAATGAGGAAATAAAAGCTCAACTAAATGAAATGACTTATTAAATGTTATATCACAAGTTCACTAGTAAAATTCTGATATACAACTATCTTGATAACAAATACTCTATCACACCTTCTCTCCAAGTGTTTACTGTTTTAGTGCACAGAGAAAACAGAAGATAATTACCTAAAAGCTCCTGGGTTGGTCCTGCCAAGACCCAGAACAAGGGATTCTGTGATTTCCATGCTCTCAGAGCGCATCATTGGAACTATGTGCTTAAACAAAGATGAAGGGGATGGGATGCCAATAATCTGGGGGAAAAAATATACATAACAGATTCACTAATGATAACATATCCAACTAAATAATTTCACATTTCAACAATATTTGGACAATGACAACAGATCAAATTTTAGCATGCATGCTGCTTAAAAATACAACTAGCATATGTACATAATATAAAAAGGTTTACTGACTCTTCAGATGACTCACTGCCAGTTCATTAATAAAACTGGTTTGGTGGCTCTTTTCATTTCTTAAAAATACCAGGCTGACTCCTCTATCCAATAATCGGTGCCCTTTGAGTGCACAGTGAGTAGAACAAAATTACTTCTAAAAGAGTCACCAGTGTCACACTTAAACACCCAAGTCTTAGGTTCTCTCAAGTTCTTTCCACCAGCTCTTAACATTTTGTGTCACACCATGAAAACTATCTAAATATTCTTCTCAAGGATCATTTTTACCACTGCTTAACTTAGGGTAATTTCAAAAAAGTATTCAAATATTTGATCTCTTTTCCATACTGAGAAGTATGAGAACTATAGGAAATAGAAAAAAAATTATTCTAAATAGGAAATAAAAACGGGGGAGAAAAGAGGAATAAAATTACTTTAAAAATATTCATAATGGTGAATTTAAGGAACATGACCTTTTCCTCTGAAAGAAGAATTACATTATTGATATTATCTTATTGATTTTAAGTAGGAAGTCATGAAAATGGTAATGTGATTTCTTGAACTATTTTCAGAGTAGTGCCAGAAATACACTATTTAATAACCAAGCTACTCTGTTTTCCTGGAAAAGAAAAAACTTTTAAAACTGAAGTCACATTACATTCTAACATTAAATAAGTTTCGAGTTTTCACTGCTGAAAATCAACACCTGTATATTTACTGCACTGACATTACTGCTGAAAAGTCCAGCGCAACTTCTATGATGCCCCCCAGATTCAATGGCAGATGTGGAGCACTTACTTTAGAATCAATGCTGTAGCCACTATCAGGGGTAGACGCCAGCGTCTCAGGAGGAGAACATCTCACAGAACCTGTGGATGATGAAGACAACGTAGATGTCGCTGCACTGCAGCAAAGAAGCAGATAGTTTCTCCACAGGCCAATGTATGAGTCATTGCTTGTGGTCGTATTTACTTTCTTAGCATTGATAGGGCTACTGTGAAAAAAAAAAAAAAAAAGAAAGAAAGAAACAAGTGATATAAAAAACAGCAACATAATTTTTTAGAGTATTTTTTTTAAGAGTTCGATTGATGATAATTTCTATCAATTTAGGGGAGATGGTTAGCATAAAGTTTTTAATATTAACATGACATCTTCGTGGAATGATAAAAGATGTAAATGAATAAAATATTAGGCTGAAAATGAAAACATAATGCAGGATCATTTTAACAATCTATTATTCATCCCTATGACCAAAATTAATATTTTATCAGGCCATACTTTATAATAGCTTATTATACATAATGTAGAAAAAACAGTGAAAACAAAATATAAACTACCTTTACTTTCATACCAAAATAAGCACTGTATATTCTTCTACACATCTTAAATTCCTTTACATATTAATGCATGAATTGTCTCTCTTCACTTATATAAATTGAATAATATTGCTTCTTTCGTTCTGACAAACTTCTTGTATTTAATATATATCTTTAACCCTTCCATGTGAACTGAAATACTTCCACAGCATCATTTTTTAAATTATTTTTTTTATTTGTAGCTTTGACATCACTGTGTATTCCCTGTAAAATTCCCACCACCAATTCACCCGAACCATCACCATAGTCCCTTGTGTTCTCTCTCCCCTGTTCTGATCCTTTTTCCTCCTTCTCCCTCAAAGAATGCCTTTAATTTATGGTTCAAAGCATCATTTTTATGACTTTATGCAATAGTATTATAGAGATGATGTTTTGTTAGCCAAACTTCATTGCTGACATTGTTAGCTAATAATAATTTTCCCTACTATAGACATTAAACGTTTATTATAATTAAGCATTTATTTAAATATGTAACTATTTTCTTAAATAAGTCTCTGGAAATCGAATTGCAGTGTCAAAAAGATTATCTGCCTTTTTAAGGCTACTGTCAAATTTTTGTCTTGATAGATTATAGAGTACTACAATGAATATTTTGGAAGAATTCCATAAATCTTTTCAAATAAAAAAATTGGTTGAGATTAATGACTAAGAGGAAAAGAACAGAAAAAATAATATATAGTCCTTGCCTTCAGTAGATTTATACTCTATTGAGGTAACACATATACAACACTTCATTAATTCAGCAACAATGTCTTATTAAGTTAGGAAAGTTTTCAGCACTGCCAAGTGGCAGTAAAATAAAACAAGCAACTGTGGAAAAAAATCATAACCACTGTGTGTCCTTGGGAAAACATATAGTAAAGAAATAAAACCATGTCAGATGTTACTGTTTGATGAAGAAAAACAGGTGATGCTTTAATGTAATGTGAGCCTAAGATGTTAAGTTTTGCAGGTGTTGAGTTTATATGGGCAAGTTATATGAGAGGACACATTCTATATATAATCTGATCATACAAGACAAGGTGAAATAAGGAAGTCAAAGCCAGATTCAAAAATTTTCTTCTACTTTTAAGAACAAGAAGAAATTAACTGCAGTTTATAATGAAGTTGGTCAACTCTCCATCACATTAACATTTACTCTAAATCTTTACCAGTTATCCCCAATGCCACAACCTAATGCTATCTGCAGATGACCTTCATTATAATATTATCAGAAAACATAAGGCCAATGAGGTTGGTATTAATTCTCACCCTTAATTGACAAACTTTATTTCCAAATATCTAAACTCATCTTTAGATCCTTTCCTCAGTAACTCTTTCTCATTCTCAAAGTCTCATTCTCAAAGTCACCGGACTCATCGTATGTACTATGCACTGTTATTAAGCAAACTAACAATTACAATTTAGTGGGACTAAACTGAATGAAAAGGGTAAAGAGATTACCAGATCATATCCTTTCCTTCTTTTGTCTCCTTAATATTGCAATATTATAGCATGTTATGTGATTTCCAGTTAGTACAATTCTTCAAACACACATTATGAATATTGACAGTCTATTCGTTTTAAGATTTATACCAGAGCGATAACTTACTTTATATCAACTTGTGGGGACAACAACTGAAGTCTTGTGTATGCAAACATCCAAGCATAGCTCACAGCTGTAGAGCAGTGTTTTGGAAGGTTTTCTTGCTTTAAAAAACTGGAGAGACTTATAATCCATGGGTCTTGGCCTTGGGTCACATGTGCAAATATCCATATGTGTGATGGACTAATCACATCAAACTGGTGGCTAATAGGAGATGAGTTCCATTCTGCTAAAGTTTGTAAATCTATTGAGCTTGGGCAATACAGCAAAGTAGTCTGTGTAGAGAAAGCACAATAGGTGATTGCACATTTCAGTAGGTATCAAAGTTACGCATGTGTATTATTTTAAACTATAAGTGGACTAGATAGGATGAAGTCCCAGGTGGGTTTAAGAGAGTAGTAAATTCCTGAAATTGCACATTAGGGCATTTTGTATATGTGCATACCTGTGTTTTCTAAAGACAGGATCAAAGCTTTCATTATTCTCAAATAGAACTATAAACCAAAAAAGGTTAAGAACCTCAATTCATATACATATATGAGATGTTACTTAAAGCTAGGAGAGAACTCAACAATGACATATGTACTTTCATGCAGCTATGCCCACAATGCATAAGTGAACAGAGACTGCAGAGGGGCTCCTCTGCAAAGGGCCACATTCTCAGATATTTGCTAAGTGATATTCTGGGGTCTTATACTGAAGAGACAAAGGTTTATCTTTAGAGCGAGTTATTTATCATTCAAACAACACCACAAATGGAGACAAGCCAAACAGGCTCAATCCACTTAGTTGTTCAACAGATACTTCTAAAGACTTATGTGAGCCAGGCACTGCTTTAGGCACTGGAAGAGAGCCATTTAGTACTCTTTTTTGTTGTTGTGATTACGTTTAATAATCTATAACAGGATTCTTTAAATTATATAGATTATAGTCATTTCAATTTTATAAAGTTTTATCTCCTTTTGTTACATGTATCAATAATTTATGACTTACAGTCAAGTGTATATAAGACACATAAATCTCTTGACCATGTATTACAAAACAGAAAAATTTCATGTAGTAAAGTTTGATAGTTAATGTTATATCAATCTTGAAATCTTGAAATGAGCCTTTTTATTTTAAATTTTTTTTAAGATTTATTTATTTATGCATACAGAATTGGGGTACAGGCCAGAGGCATGGCAGGTGAGAGGATTCGCCAGAGACAGAGCGGGGAACAGAACAGGCAGATCAACTGAAACACACTGCTGAAGGGAGGAGCGGGCAAGGCAGGAGAGGTCTGCTGCACCTTGTGGGTCCCCTCCCCAGCTGGCAAGGGATCGAACTCATGCTGCAGTGGTTGCAGTTTGCTTCATAGTGTGTCGCTTAACCCACTGGGCCACCAGGGAGGCCCAAAAATGAGCCTTTTTTAAAACCCAAGTTAAGTTTGCATAAATTTACTTAGTAATGTTATTTGCTGACTGTTTTTCTTCATTTTAATGAGTCAAATTTCATAAAACTCTGGCATAAAAGATCACATGCTTCACTGCACTTAAGCTTGCATAGCAAAGCAAACAAAAGTATTTATTGAAGCACAGGACACAATTCATATTCAATTTCAACAAAAATTTCTCCAGAGCATCTTCCCAGCATGTATATGTGAAGAACATTATTTGCCATAATAAATAGCTAATAGCAGTAACATTATATTTGAGAAATACTACTTAAACTGGAAAGAATGGAATTTTGCAAAGATGAAATATTTTTATCTCTATGGAGTACTAACAAAAGCGTAACTAGGACTACAGTGTGTGTGAACCAATTTTAAATGCAGTTTGTAGTTCTCATGTAGATATGCATGTCTTAAGTTCCAAAACAAGACTGGACAACATGAAATCATTCCAGTTACCTGATCAGCCCCAGTGAGATGTATGAAGCTCTCCAGAATGGATGGGCTCAGCCTGTCCATCACATCTATGGCTAATTCATCATCACCCTATAGAAAAAAATATCACAGGTCTAAACAATTTAGGAATGTTAAGCAGCCACGCACTAAACATTCACTATAGAGCTATTTGTTCCAAATGGAGGTTAGTCCTTGTCAAAAGAGTTTGCCACAAAGTAAGGTACATACCTGCTTAACCTTAACAGTAACGGAACAAGGATGGCCCAGAGGGCAGTTTGTGAAGTGCTTTCAGATAACTGAGTGAAATACTAAATCTTACCTTAGGCATCTCCAAAAGTGCAAATAAAGCCCGTACTTCTCTAAGGACACTGACGGCTAATCTACGAGTGGCTGGCCGACTGCTACAGAGAATGACAAGTGCAAACCCTTCGACCACGTGGAACACACTGGAATATGGACTCCTTTCCAGAGGAGGCAGGTGAGAAGCTCCATTACCTACACCATGCTTGAAAAATAAAAACAAGTTAAAAATAAAGTATGTATGTACAGACATTCTAATAGAACAATTAAGAGTCAAATGAGTCATGAAATTATGGTGATTGTCTGCCTCAGCTCAAGCAACTTAAATATTTGATTTATAAAAATGCAGTGTGTAAACAGTGGAGGCAAAGCTTTTAACATGAATTCTGTACCTAACTTCCATCATTCATTCTTTGTTTTTTTGTAACTTAGAGCTGACAGTGTTGGAAAATGAGGGTACTGGATCCAAATCCTTTGTATTCAAAGTGTGGACCAGCATCATGGAACTTGCAAGAGAAAGAGTCTCAGGCCTCTAGTGGTTTCTACACTCACTGAAGGTTCCGAAACTAGGTTGGTTTGATGATTCAGCTTTAAACTTCCAAGGTCCTGGGATTTATACACAATCATAAATCAATAATTCGTACCGACAAGGGCTTAGCAGGATGAACAAGCACAGTCTATATCAAACGAGACTGCTACCATGGATAAACAATCACTCAAATGGAAGACTACCAAGCACTTTCAGTACATCAGCTTTAAATGTGACCTAGAATTGCCTCTGCTTTCTATGTTCATTAAAAACAAACTGTTACTACAGGAAGGGTGGCGAGATCAGACACACAAACACTACATATTTAACATAAGAACTACAGGAAAGTTCAGTCTATGGGACTACAAACACTTTGAAGTGAATTAAAAATTTTAACTTGTGAGAAAGTCAATGTATATTAATATCATTACCACTGACTATATACAAGGTAGAAATAGAAAAGGATTTGGTACCTGTGATTCCTGGTTTTTGTTATGCATCTGGGTTGCTTGTTTCCACTGATTGATTAATTGTACCAACATCTTTACGGCATTATCAAGAAGTGTGGGATGGATATCAGTGACTTCACGAACAATAAAATAAACAAATCCTGAAAGAACATCTTCCCGCCAATCTGGAAAATCCAGCATCAGTGCCTGCAGAGTATTGAAAGCTAGGGCACGCAGTTCTTCATCCATATGAATTGTGAGTCTAGCAAGAAAAAATGCCATGAGCAAATCCCCAAAACTTCCATAGAGCTTTACCATCTAAACCATAAAATGAAGAACTTAAAAAATGTCTTCACTGGTATGTAAGTAGTATGAAGATAGAAAGCTTTGTTCATTTTGTGTGTTATTTTCATCTTTATGCTAGTATATCTGTTTATATACCCACACGAGTCTGTTAGTATTAGTATTTCACTATGATCCAGGATAACAATTCAACCATAACTGAAACGCTGTTCTCGATTGATCTATCAGAACTGCATTGTAAAAATTCTTTAATCCTTAAAATGCCCAAGGTTGTTACTCTATAATCAATACAAAATGATGTCCAATTGCATATCATCTTAGCCCTGAGCTCACATTTCTTTAGTCCTTTACTATCACTGGAAAGGATGTGAGTCATTGCTATCATTCCTTTCCTGCTGCTGTGGGGGCAGTTATATATGAGATAGTTGACTGTAAAGAAGGAAATCTGACACATTAAGTGGGGTCAAATTAATATAAATTATTCTTGAGTGTAAAGTCAGAAGATACATCATTCATGGCTTGTGCCCAGAATAAAAATAAAAAAGATGTGTCAAACTAACATTGAAGACCCCGATGAAAGTTTAAGACTAATAGTGGAGAGGCTATTTTAGTTTTTAAAGTCATCAAAATAATATGAAAGCATGAACACAGTATTTATGGACTTTAACCAAACATAAAGAGAATGATAAATAAGCAAACCATAAAAAATTGTTGTAGTAGTGAAGCTACCTCTCTCTTGCTCTATCTCTGTCTCTATATATGTAAATAAATATATATAATGCTATATGAATAATAATTTCTGATTTGCAGCTGAAGAGGATTAGTTTACTGACTATCAAGAAGATGCATGACAGTTAGAAACAGACTCAATGAAAAAGTAGGTAATTTAAACAATAAGCCAAAATTACACACTTGGGTAGCTGGGAGTTATCCTCAGTGACAGAGTGGCAAAGCTGCGTGGTTTAGGAGAAAAGAGGTAACAGTCTTCACAATGTTGAACTCACTTCAGTGTTCACTACAGCCAGCCTTTGACTGGCAACGAGTGAAGAGCACATTTACCATAACTAGACACTCAGGAGGAATAAGCCACAAAGCAGAGCAGTTAGAGCAGCACCTCAGAAAGACCACACAGGGTGAGGTTAAGGTTCTCAAGTCAGTATTCTGTCCCTGGCAGTGGCACCAAAGAAGACACTTTGGGAGAGGAGAGTGTCAACCTCCACTATGGTGATTTTAAAGCTTAACTCAAGACCTGCTAAATCCAGAATCTTATACCTATATGTGCTACTAAAGGTATAAATTCATATTAACTGCTCATTATGTAGAAAACAACATATAGCTTGGTGAACTTAAGACAGAAGAATTAATAACTTCCCTTAGCATATAGGGCTATAAATTTGCAATGTACTTTTGTTTTGTTTCATTTTTAAGTCAACAAGATTTAAACTTCACAGTTCCAAATGACAGAAATAGGGGACAAGAGAGAACAGAATATGGAATTTTTATTTTGGGGGTGAAGTAAATCAGTAAATGAGTATCACAGGGAAAGGGAGCAAAGAAAATAGCAAAGCAAATTGCGTTGGGAGCCTTCACCAGGCCTCCCATCCCTGCAAAGGATGCAACGGGTGCAGTTCTTTGTGGTGTGGGAATATGTGATCACAATTCATGAAGAGGTAGGTAGTTTAACTGAGGTGGGAGTAAGAGCAGAAGGAGGACAGTTGTTCACTGCTTTTCCAAGGAATAATATGATCCCCTCCTTAATGTTGACATGAACTTTGTAACTGTGCAGCCTACTTCACAGGAACAATTAGAGACAGAATGGGGAGAGATGAATTTATCTTGTGGTGTAAAGTTTCAAACTTAACCCCACTCTTCTCTTCTCATAGCACTAAAAAGAGACAACTACTGTTAATGGCAACCTGTAACAGCTGCGCATCAAGGGTGCTAAGTAAGGTGTTTTGAAGAAAGAAGTGCAAAGTTTAGCCAGAGCACCCCACTGTTTATTCATTTGAATTTAACTGAAGATTTAGTGATAAGTGCCCAGCAACCAATGAACATCTTTCAAAATAATCAAGTAGCCCTGCTCTATGATAATCACTGTATTTATACAGTGCATTTGTATTGTAGACTGTATTTGGATTTGGATTTTTCATTTGGGCATGGGCTGGCCAGCTTTGGCTCAAGGGCCAAGTAGTGCCAGGTACCTCCTGGAACACAGTTGTGCCCACCCTTTCACACACTGACAACAGCTGCTTCTGCACCCCAGTAATGGACAGGAGTAGTTGTGACAGTGATGTGCAAATCTTAAAATACTTATGACTGGTTCTTTCTAGAAAAAAATGTTTTCTGACCCCTGACCTAAAGAGAATCCCCAATTATCTCAACAAAGCAGTGTTTCAATAGGCTATCACTTTAGCACATTCATTTTGGGAGTTAGTATTTCAGTTTGGCTGTCATGCCATTTACTCATTTTATAAAGTATAATGAAGAAAAATTTTCAACCTTGGGAATGCAGCAGTGAAAAAAAGGGGAAAGATGAGTCCTGGCCAGCACCCTAATTGGAAAGGTAATGACTCTTGGAAGGGTCAACATAATAATTAAAATCTAATTAATGGGTATCATTACACACTGATTAACAGCCGTATCTTAACGGATGATGTGTTAAAAAAAAATTCCAAGAAATTTTAGTAGAAGAAAAGGTAGCAAACTGAAAAACAGGATTTGGAGGGAACTCCAAAACAAAGTGACAGTTAAAAATAGATCAGGAAGTCAAGTGATACATGAAAAGGTGCCCAGTGTCTCTAGTCATCAGGAAAATGCAAATCAAAACCACAGTGAAATATCACCCCACACCTGCAAGAGAATGGCTGACAACAAAAAGACAGGAAATGATGGAAAAAGAACCCCTATACACTACTGGTAGGAATATATATTAGTGAGCCACTATGGAAAACAGTATATAGGTTTTGGAAAAATTAAACAATGGCATTTCTGGATATTTATCTGAAGAAAACACTAACTAGGAAAGTTGTATATTCACTGCAGCAATATTTACTATAGCCAAGGCATAGAAAAAATCTAGGTGTCCTCTGATAGTTGAATGAATAACAAATGTGTGTGTGTGCATGCATGTGTGTGTGTATCTCAAGGAATATTCTTCAGTCATAAAAAAGAAATCTTACCATTGGTGACAATGTAAATGGACCTTGAAAGCATTATGTTAAATGAACTAAATCAGACAGAGAAAGACAAATACCAAATACTTGCACCCATATTTGGAATCTAAACAAAACCAAAACCAAACCTAACAGACAAAAAGGATCTGAGCTCACAGATACAGAGAGCACAGTACTGGCTGCCTGCCAGTGGCTGGTGTGGGGTGGGGGGTGGAGGTGGCAGGTACAAATTTCCATTTATATAAAATAAGTAAACCATGGTGATATAATGCACAGTAAACACTGCATTGCATATCTGAAAGGTGCTAAGAGACCTTAAAACTTATTATAACAAGAAAATTTTATAACTGTATATGGTGATGGCTGTTAACTAGACTTATTGTGGTGACCATTTTGCAGTATATACAAATATTAAATGATTATATTGTACACTGAAACTAACAGCATGCCATACGTCAATTATACCCCGATTAAAAAAAACACAGAAACCTGTGCTTTCACAAAACAAAAGATAAAACAGGGGTTTAGAAAGTAAAAATTGGGCCTCCCTGGTGGCGCAGTGGGTTAGGCAACGCACTATGAAGCAAACCGCAGCCACTGCAGCACGAGTTTGATCCCTGCTGCCAGCCAGGGAGGGGACCCACATGGCGAGGCAGACCTCTCCTGCCTCGCCCGCTGCTCCCCTCAGCAGTGTGCTTCTGTTGGTCTGCCTGTTCTGCTCCCTGCTCTCTGTGGTGAATCCTCTCACCCACCCACACCTCTGGCCTGTACCCCAGTGCTTGTGTGCATAAATAAATAAAATCTAAAAAAAAAAACAAAAAACAAAAAAAACCCATTTAAAAAAAAAAAAGAAAGTAAAAATTAAGTATTTTAAATGTTCTTATTCTTAATTTTTTTTTAGTGATAATAGTAACAGAGTTGTATTACAAATTTAAAGAAAGGACCAAGAGAAACATTACCATTGCAAACAGTAATTCTTACTGACCTGGCTAACAATTCAATGAGGTCAGTTCTGCTCATACCATCAGGAATCAACCTTGGAATAGCAGCAATACAAGTTCTGAACAAATCAATTTTGGGTTTTCTTTCCCCCCTGAAAAATATACAATAGGAGTTAATAAAAAGTATATTACTTATACTAGAAAATGAATACAAACTTGTAAAAAGTTATAGAAAACAGTAACTTATCCCAGAAAATTTAATTTATATTTAATATGAAACAGTACATACAAAGCCAGTGATTAATTATTATTGGACTACACAGATAATTCAAGAAAAGCAAAACATAGCTAAAGATCAAAGGTTTTCAGTAATGAGAAAATAACCATAGCAGCTATTATGTTTGAATATTATTTGTATTACAATTATGCACATTAATAATTTATAACTATAAATTTATATCTGTAATTTACAAATATTAAGCCTTTAATAACAATTAAAATAGTAAATATTTTATATTATACTATTTTATATAAAGTTGATATTATTAAATAACCAAATATTGATGGAGGACCTATAATATTTTTTTTCATTTCCTATCACATACTAACAAGATTGTTGAAAAACACACATTCTCATACACCACTACTGGTGTCATTCTTATTATATTACTTCAGGATATGTATTTCCGACCCCACACACAAACATACATATTTAAAATTTTTATGTAATGAAACATGCCAATATTTTTAAAATCCTGGTTCCTCAATAGATTTGATATAAACTTAATTTTACTATATTTTCTCTTAGTTATTCAATGATTTATTTTAAATATATAACCTCTTACTACAATGGTATTAATTTGGTCTATATTTCAAGGTGACACTTTATTTTACCAAATTGGTCTTCAGTTGCCCTAATAATTTTCATGTAGAAAATCATTTGAGTGCTTTAAGTGTTTTGGGTCAGTATCCACTATAGCTGCAATGGACTTGCTAACTACTTTTACAAACTTTATAAATAGTTTCTCTTTGCAAGGTTCCAATATGATGAGTTTAAGTTCCCACACTTTTGTTTAATTTTACCAGTCCCCACTAGCATGGCTCAATTTTCAGTTACGCCAAGTTAACTGTATGCAACTGCACCAACAGGCTTTCCTGTTAGCTACTCAGTCCACACATCTCTATGTAAACAAGATGCCTATCACAACCGGTGACTCATCCCCGCACAGTTTTCAAAGCCTACTGAGCATTAGTTATTTGGCTCGCATGCAGACAGCAAGGTGTGCAGTTGTACTGCTTCCTTGTCTCCAGTGAAAAACTCAGGTGGCACTTTAACAAAACCGAATTTTCAGAAGTGGACATTGGCCAATAAAGATTAAAGTGCAACAAAGAAAGGAAAAGTGATATTCCTGTAAGTAAAATCTGAGTCAGACATTAAGGGACTCCTGACCCTGGAATGGTTGGAGAACCTACATATGCAGCCAGAGGAACTTACTGACATACACCGAGTGACAATTGTGATAAAAAGGACAAAGGCTTTCCAGAGGAAGTAACAGATGGAAGGATCTTCATATTAGACAAACTCTAAGAGATACTGGGGTAAACCAGTGTATAACTGTGTATTAGTTGTAGTGAAAGATCTAAGATCCAATTTGGTATTCCAAGATTATAATACAGATATTGAGATAAAAAAGTCCTTCCTTATACAAAGTACATAGAGAGATACTGCCTAGTTAATCAAAGAAGTTATTGCCATAAAATCCATTCTCTTGAGGGAGGAAGTCCCTAACAAAGAGTCAAAAAGATGATGCGATCCTCTGTGCAGTGATGGTCTGGGAGTGGAGTGGGATGGGTTACTGTTTTGAAAACACTACTCATACATAATTCATGTGGGCCTTTGGAAAAGATTTTTCAGGGTTTTTTGTTTTTTTTTTTCACTTCCAGGGCTCTGAAAGTGAACATTTGTCTGACTTAATAAACCAATCATGTCCACACATATCTGGGTTAACTAGCATTTTATCTATTGCTCACGGTAAATTTAGGGCCTTGTCACTGACAGTAGACAGAACTCCAGAATGACTTTTGGGATCTATTTCAGTTTGACAGCATTTGAAGAATAAAACTGAACGAGTGGAAGGAATAATTGTATTAATAACTATAACAAATGGCAATGTGGAGAAATCCAGAAAAGACAGCTAAGGAAACAAGTAAGCGAAAATCTATCACTTCTATGTTATGAAAACAGAAGTAGCATCAGAGAGAATTTACTACATACGTAATCATGTCTTCAGGCTCCTTATTAGACATCTGCACGCTAGTCATACACATGGGTCTCCCAACTTCTTTGTCCAAATGTCTGAGGATGCTATCTAATGCTTTTCTCACTTGAGGATAGTAAACTGACATTCCTAGTAGGGGGGAAATCCCAGTTATAAAATGTGAGAAATTAGGTAATTACAATCACCATCTGTAAAAAATATAAGCCTGCCAATTTTTAAATAACATTCATGTATTTGTTATTACAAAAGGAATTTCATTTGAGTTTTGGAACTACTCCCACAGTTCAGCAGACTGGAGAAAAAGTGTAAGAATATGCATAGAATTGAAATTAATTTGAGTAACGTACAAAATACAGAGAATAGCATCATATAAGGAAAAAACTTAGAAGACACTTAGCATGAAGACTTACAGACATTATAGAAAAAGTTTTCATTTTTCATTACTCTGGATACTGGAATAACCGCCAAATATACATGTTTTAGATTTGGTCATAGGCTTTGACAGAAGAATAACACATTGTATCACAAAGTGATTGATTAATTCCAGATGATACTCACCTATCACTTTTGCTTCTTCATCTGTCAAGGTTTTATTGAGGAAGATTTTCTTCACCCGAAGAGTGTTTCCTGAGGGAAGGATAACGCCTGTTGTTGGCATTGGTGGCTCCCCATCCTTCTGCTGCAAACTGTCCGCTATTACGAGGAAGACTCTGAGGCCTATGTTCATTCTCTTCAGAGAAAAGAGTTTCAAAATAAAGTCAGGATGTCAGACAGATCTTCCTTTCACATTAACAACTTCTCATCAAATTACACTGGCAGGTGGGGAAAGGAGGACAGGAAGGACATCAACTGTTTTTGTCAAATATTTTTTAACATTTTAAGCTCCAGTCCAGGCATTGGAACGTCCTGTACGATCAAGTTCCCAGACGCTACCCCACTCACTTCTATGGTGAACTGGTTCCCTTATTCTCTGTAAGCTCATTTCAAACCACTTCCATCCTTCTTCAGCTCTCCTACCATTCCTTCTCCTCTTTAAGGAGGTAATTTGTCTCCTATTTCTCCGGGGGTGGAGTGGGGGGATCAACTTCCCTTAGTCTCTTACTATCAGACATACCAGTTTGATTGTATTTGCACCTTTTTGTCCTTTGCTCTCATTACAGTTGAAGGATGCTGTCATTAGAATCCCATTTGCTGATATATTTTCAGGAACATTACACTATCCAGCCTTCTTTCTTGAATCAACATTTCCCTTTCAACAATATCAGTCTGTATTTGTACTCAAATACTTCCCCTGAAGCAACTCACTCATCAGTGTCCATACTGCTCAAAAATAGTGGGCATTTTCCCTGTATCTGATTTAACTTTTCAGCAGCAGGGGACACTGTCAAGTAGTTCTTTCCTAAAACACTCCCTTTCTGTGTGATTGCTGGCTGTGTCATCTCTGTCCTCATTTCAAGTTGAACTCCTTTTCTACATAGGAAATTATTAATAGACTCTTTCAAGAAGTCCTAGGTTGCCTTCTCATTGTTTCTTCTTCTTTCTGAAGGAAGCCCATGTTTACATGGCTTTAATTACCACCCAGACTAGATCAACCACCAGTTTTAAATTTAATTTCTCCCTGAAACTGCACCTAAGACCCATTTGATGTGTCAGAAAAGGTGCCTCAGATTTGACATGTTTGAACCAAATGCACTCCCCCCACACACGAACTTGACCCCTCTCAATGTTTCTTTTCTCAGTACACCGGCTTTTCCCCACCTGTGCACCACACTCTCTCAGCCCAAGATGCCATCAGCCCTGATCTATACTAGTGGTTTCTATAGTGGGTACCCGCAACCCAGTGGGTGTGCAAGACAGTTTTCTGGAGTACAGGGAGAAAATACAACTTTTATTTACTTACTTTTGCTTTTTAAGGAAATTAAGGCTTTCAGCTTTACTCATCTTTGTATTTTACACAGTACTGGTGAAATATCACTACTCAGCCTAAATATTAGACAGTCAAATTACACAAAAAAGACATCTTGAAGGAGGTGTGAAAGCTCCAGGAGTTTCTGGCGTTCACAGGTGCCCTCACTTGTTCATTCATTCTTTGGGTATACTGCAACTTGTATGCATTTAATTCAACGGATTCATGGATTAAAGTTAGGTAAAATTAACCAGCTCTTAAAAACTTAAAAAGTACTGGGGAAAAAAAAAAAAACAGATTCAAGATAATTCTGATAAAATAAGCCTAAAGTATTAACAACAAAATAGTGGAAATGGTACTATTTCTATTCCTAGTATGGGAGCTTAAGTGGGAAAACATTTTCAGAAATAAAATTATTCACTGAAGAGAATATTTTTGAAAATGGAGGTTTAAGAAAATGTCTTTCATTATGTGATATTTGCTGCTAAAAACCACAGTATGTCATTTATAAAAGGACTTATGTCTGCTCACTTTATAAATCTGCAATTATTTAAGATTTTTTCTACATTTTAAATATTTAATATTTATCCTTATAAGCATTTTTGCTCATTAAAAAAAATCTGCAAGTACCAACTATCATTGATCTGAAAAGTCCTACAAATGAAAAAACGCAGTAACTTTCCAACCCACTGTTGGCGTTCTTACTCCAAAAGTATGTAGGTATAAACTTAGGGTATGACTATGAGAAGAAACATCAAAATAATAGCAGCAGGGGAAAAAGTAACACCTACTTTGCTTACATTCTCAAATGGCATTCGATTCCAATGAACAGTTTGTAAAATTATTTAAACTACCTGAAAATTTAATATCTACTGCATGAATTACTACTGATTAAGAAGCCACAGAAGCAGGAAAAAAACATTCTTGGCTACTTTTTAATTATAAGGTCCATGTGGAGGACAGGATTTTTGTTGGCTTTCTCTCCAGCACCTAAAATAATACCTGATACATTTTAGCTGCTCATTAAGTGCTAAATTAATATTACGTAAGAATATGGTAAATATAGGGCCTCCCTGGTGGTGCAGTGGGTTGAGCACCGCACTGTGAAGCATCTGTGACACAGTAGCATGAGTTCAATCCCTGGCTAGGGAGGGAACCCACATGGCACAGCAGACCTGTCCTGCCTCGCCTGCTGTTCCCCTCAGCAGTGTATCTCAGTAGATCCACCTGTTCTGCTCCCCACTCTGTCTCTGGTAAGTCCTCCTCCCACAACTCTGGCCTGTATTCCAGCTTTGTATACATAAATAAATAAAATCTTTAAAAAAAAAAAAAGAATATTTTAAATACAAAGTCATTTAAAGTAAAAAAAAAAACCTGAACTCTTGTTATAACTTTCACAAACAAGCTGATCTGGCTAACCTGAAAAGGTATTATTAAGCTGTTCAGCCAGTCATGAGAAAGGTCAAATAACTTGAGAGAGAGAGAAAGATTGAATAAGATTGAATAAGATTGAATAACTTGAGAGAGAGAGAAAGATTGAATTACTGGTCTTCTCCAAAGACCAGTAATTTAATAAATATTAATTATTGCACTGAAAATTTTTTTTTACCTCTGGATTAATGGTGAAAGTTTTAGTAGATTTTCCAACACTGAGAAGATCAAATATTATTTCTTTCATTGCAAAATCCAAACGTTCCTAGAAAAACAATTAAAAAATTCCTGTAACTTGCTATTATTGAGTGGTAGGTATCATAGTAAGAATTACACACATAACACAACAATTCAGGTCAGTGCCCATCAGAAATACATACATTTAGTTGGACAAAAAAATATACGAATTACAGTTTAAAATGGTTAATTATGGTTAAATTGTTGAAACTTTTAATACCCAAACCAACAGGATGAAAGCTTTAAACACTCATTCACCAAAATCATACTTGAAATCTAAGTGAAGGAATTCCCAGAATTATGATGAAAGGAAGTCCGAAGACAATGGCTATGCACCAGACCGGTGAGTTCACTTCAGGACAGGAGGAACGGGGGCTCCAGAGAGAAACCTCCAGGGTGGGGAAAGTTAACTAATAAGAGTAATTTAGTTAAAAATCAGTAAGTGTAACTGATGTTTCAGAGTTTTACAGTTCTAGTAGAGTGTTGGTGTGAAGTGAGAAATCCACTGCACGGGAAAAAATAATGAGAAGGGGGAAAAAGAAGGAGAATTTTTTGAGAACACTAGCTTGAAAGCACAATTTGCTTTTTGCTTCCATTCATTTTTTTTTTAAAGGAATTTTTTAAATGTTATTTTAAGAACTGGGATGTAGGCCAGAGGTACAAGAGGTAAGAAGATTCACCAGAGACAGATGGGGAGCAGAACAACCAGATCTACTGAAATACACTGCTAAGGGAGGTTGGGGGCAGCAGGCGAGACAGGAGAGGTCTCCTGGCTATATGTAGGTTAGCTCCCCAGCCAGGGGTCATACTCAGGTTGCAGCAGTGATAGCTGATATATATGTATGTATAAGTATATATACGCAGGAAGTAATTAGTAAATGGACTAAGAGTAGGAATATGAATCACTGTCAATTCCTGAATAAAACGTGTTTCCCATTGTAGGTCTCTTCTCCAAAGACCAGTAATTTAAACTTATTTCATCACAAACATTAGCATCTTTGATTTTTTTACTCTCTTAAGCAAACATTTATTTTTCACCATTCAACATCTGTTATCAAAACACTTATCATCATTTTAACTTTCAGATGTGTAATGAGTTTGAATACCCCAACTTATGATGAGAGATGTCTCTTGAAATTTACATGTAAATTTGAGGAGAGGCACTCACCTGAGCAATGAACTGAATAATCTTCACAAATATATTGAGAGGTGTGTCACGAGGAACCACGCTACGTGAACCCTTTGGGAAAAGTGCTGACACTATGCTCATAAGACGACTATAAGGGAAAGAAGTTAGTCATCGTGAGATAATGACATTAACAGAACGTTAGCAAAACAGTCCTCCTAGTCTTCATAATTCATACTGCTCCCCAAGGTATTAATAAGAATTCCATTACTGTGGTTTTTTTTAACCAAGTGTTATATGAAGTACACTTTAAAACAAAAGCACTCACCTCTGTGTTACAGTGTTGCTTTCACATTTTATTCTAATAACATAAACCCATAACAATCTATATAAAGATTCCAGTGCAACTCGAGACATTTTAGGATCTTTATTCTGTTTAGAAATGAAAGAGAATAAAAATAAGCATATTTTTTAAAAGTACTTGCAATCATTTAAGATCAATATATTCTCTGCCCCAAACTAAAAGTACTCACTCTCCCTTTTTGTATTTCATCTAATTTCATCTAATTGTATACTTGGTCTATGGTAAGGAAAGGCAGCTCAAGAGTAATGTTAAGTAAGGAAACTGAGCCATTCCCTAAATTCGCAAAAAAGGAAAATATTAGTATTAGATTTCTAACAATTTCAAAATTAAACATTAATTACTTGATGGTAAAAGTTGCACACAATATTGATATAATGATGGAAGGATTACTCATGCAATAATTCACTGCAGCCCATACATAATTAACATTTAGAGCACCGGATGTTATTATAGAGTTTGCATTTATGAAATAATGCCAAACATGAGTGCCGGGTTATCCTTAGAAAAGGGAATACTGAATGGTGGGTTAAGAGCATGGATTCTGAATTTGTGGAAACTGGCATCATGTGCAGACCCCACTCCTGGGCACAGTCATCAGTGGGTGCCACAATGTTCTGATCTCTACAACTGAGAATACAGTAACTACCCCAGAGGTGAAGGGAGGTTTTATTATGAAAAACACTGGGAATACGCCTGGCACAAGGTCAGTGTTATGCCTTATACCTTTAGCTTTTATTTAGAAGTATAACATTATTGTTTAAATTATTATTTAGGAAAGTATTCCATTTCGAGCACAATTTGATCCATACACTTTTCCTTCATATCAGCCATTATATAAAGTTTTCAAAAGTTTTATATAATGTGATTTGTGAATTTTGAAGACGTAGTTAACAATTACCTTTATTAGGAGAAAGGCTTTACACAACCTGTAAACTGGTAATAGGATGTACTGGCTGCTAATAAAATAAGAGCTAATAAATTAGATCTTAATAAATTAGCTCTTATTTAATTTAGTTTGGGGATTTATTAGTGTTAATTATTTTAAAAATAGCAACGGTCAGAGGTGAGTTTTTAAAACTAAGCAATTTGGCCATCCTATTTGTGTTTTTTTAGAATATAGAATAATGGACATCTACAATATATGATTAAAAGCATTGAGAAAAGATAAGAACCGAGGATATTTTTAGGAAGACAACCAGAAAATTTTGTGTATCTAGCTATATAAATTTCATATAATTAAGAATGGACTATCAATTACTCTCTGGACAGAGTAACAGCATCAACATCAATCCTTCCTTCCATGGCCAGATCCATAATGATCAAAATTCAAATAAACTCCCTAAATAGTTTTCTACTAATCTGTTACTAATATAACTAAAGTGACACAGTAAATAACAATGTGTGTTTGTTGCTAATATAACCATCAAGAATTCTGCAGTACTCTTTGTATCATCAAATCCTCCTATCATTTAATCCAAGCTGCTATCAAAGAAGTTCAATTACTGTTATGATACTCAAAATACATCAAATATTTTCAAAATATGAATATAAATATAAAATCACGTTAAAATATTTAAATCCATCTCCCCATAACATTGCTCACATATAAATAGTTAATGTAAAATAATCCAGATTCTTTATTAAGTGTTAAGATACCTAGTATGAAAACAAACCTCATTTTCACAATCTTTAAGATGGACCACTATGCTTACAAAGCAGACTTTATAATAAACAATGTCAAAACAACAAGATGCAAAGTGTTAATTATCATTTGGTTACTATAATGTTGTTATATATTTCTGAATAAAAACATCTTAAATTGATCTGAGTCTTAAATATATGTAATCTCTTAGTTACAATTTTGGTTGAATTTGAATCAGATCACATGAATAAAAATCCAATAATGTTACTATACAATGAAATTTTGATATATTAGTCAAATATGTTCTTGGCAGCAATCATTTTGTTTCTCCCACTTCTTTTCTTAACTGTGAACCAAGGAAAAAAAAGTTTAAGACCTAATCCAACATGATAGAAGTTTTAAAAAGTCACACATCAGAATCATATTCCAAATCTAAGCTACTGACTCCTTGAAATTCACCGTAAATTTTTTAAAAATCTCACTTATAACAGCTAATGTGAATTAAAATATTTCCAAATTGATGGTTTTGGTTACAAATAAATATTCAGTATAACTTCTGTCTTAAATCCATCATCATGGGGTGACATCTATATTAAACCTTCTGTAGATTGTTTCTGCCACGTGCTGCTCTTTTTCTTTTTTAACAACAGGAAAAGCAGGTTTGAATAAATACATTGGACATGCAATGCAACAATGACTAACAGAAAAAAAAAGCCACATTTAAAGGATATAAAGCAATATTTTACTTTGTAGCATCAACACAACTCACCTGGAGTGTTTCTATTTGTTTTCTGATACTGTTGTTAGATGGCATCTAAATAAAGCAATGTGAGACAGCAAACATAAACATGAGATGCAGCACATGCATGTTAGATGAAAACAAGCACAAAACAAGACAGCTCTTCACCAAGGTCTCTATTGAGAAGAAATTTGAAATTTCCAAGAAAGTGGCCAGAAACACTAAGATGAAATGTAACCCTAAAATTTTGGCATCATGGGCTTTATCTATAATACTCAAACTGAGAGTAGTTCAATTTTAACTCCCTATGATTTCACGCACAGCACAATGTTTGAGTTCATACAAGTTTACATTTTTAAAAGAAATTAAATCCACATTGTAATAGAAAATTCTCCAAAATTCAAATTTTGTATTTTGTCTACTCATTATGTCTCTCTCTCTCTCTCTCTCTCTCTCTCTCTCTCTCTCTCTCTCTCTCTCTCTCTGTCCTGATTATTTTTGAGAAAGTTTAAATATATTTTTGCATGTGATGACCTCAATAGCTCTAAGGCAGGAGAATAGGAAACCACCAAATTCTGTCTGGGACAAAAATAACAGATTTAACATTTCCAGTGCAAATACAATGATGCCATCACATGCAATTTTTGGGCCTAGGAATAAAGGCCATTTTTCATGGTCACCAACTTCAAAAACTGGTACTGTAATTTTAAAAAATTATGCACTACCCTAAAGTGCTTTGAAAAACATGTATATTTATTTTAAAACACTAGAGAAGACATCTTTTAAACATTTCACAATTATAGTCAAAATACAATCTTAAAATATTCAGTACATCAGCATTTCTTATAGTACATTGAAAGATAACATGGTAGACCAGAAAAAGCAAAGGTTATGGAACTGGAAGACTCTAGATGCAAATCCTATTTTCTCTCATATTTTGGCTCTCCAAATAAGTGTATATGCTTTAAATCTCAGTTACAGTAAGAATCAAAAAAATAAATTTGGAGGTTATTTGAATCTCAAAATAAAGTTTATTTTGGTAAGGCCTTTATCTTCAATGAATTTTTCCTATATATAAAACAAGTAAATTGTAGCTGTTACGAAAGATAACTAGCATAGTTTCCCCCTGCATGCTCAACTCACCTCAACTATGCAATCTAGCCACACTATAATAAACAATGAACAGGAACCAACTCATAAAATTTCTGCTGAATAGAGCCTTAATGTAAGTTAAGGGTTAATGGCCAAGACAACTATATTTCAAATATTCATGCTAAGTGGCTCTTATCTCCTTTATCTTGGCAGATTGACATAACCATTAATGAAAATGGACAATATGCCAGATATGTTTAATAGGAGGTAAGGTTTCAAAGAAAACAGAGCATTTTTAAATGAAAGCCTTTAGACAAAAAAATAAGTTAAGGTACTGCGGAAAAATTGCAAATATGTTAGGTGAAAACGTATATATATACAAAAAAATTTCAACAAGCAACAGAAAAGTATGAACTGTCATGAAACAAAGCAACCTTCCAGAAAGATTTAATGCATGTCTTAAAAATGATCAATTCCCTTTCAGTATCTATATCTGTAAGAATTATCAAACTAAAAGGACAGAAAGCAGTAAGATTCAATTACTTAATTAAAACTTATTTTCTGGTTACACGATATAAAGTATCTAATCACTCTGATTTCTTACCCTGAGAATTTTTTAAAAATAAAACAGTATATAAATTCTCATTCAGCAATATATAATGCTGATGTATTATATAGAAGGAAAATAACCAACAATGTTTTTCAAAAGCACATTTTCTATTTATCTCACTAGTTAAAAAAAAAAATCAAGAAATTTTAAAAATTATATAATCATGAGAAAAAGAAATATAGGATAGTGTTGTCCAGTGGATCGTTCCCCAGTAGGAAAAGAGCCAGCGCCCTGCTCATAACACCACCACCAGCTACAAGGCTGGAGACAAGGCTTCAGTCCATGCCTTGCCTTCCCAGCCTTAGGATCAGGGTTTCAGTTTTAACCCTAACGTAGAGGAATAACAGGAAATGAAATGTTGTGCCTGCTATGATTCCGTAACTTATAAGCAGATTTTCATATGCACCTTATATATTTACAAAAGTACTAAAACTAAGCATTCCTATGACACACAGATGAATGATTTTTCCCAAGTTCTCTCTTTGACATTGACTGTGTTCCTCCCCACGGAAGAAAAAGGAGATGCTGCTAACAGTCTCTTGGGATGATAGCAATCCTTTCATCCCACTGTTCTGCTCTCAATACTAAGAAAGACTGGGCATGGATGTGCTGACTTGTAATAGTAAGAACAATTATTCCTTGATTCAAGTCAGAATCATTTCAAGAACTTTTACATCCACATGGATCTGGTCCCATGCTTTTATATTAATGAGGCATACTTAAATGTGCTTTTAGTGATAGAGATTTTTATTATCAAGGCTTTTTTCATATTGCTCAGACTTAACATTACTAAAGTTTCTCCCAAAAATCCAAAATAAAATTATCTGGAGAGTACTCTAAAATTAATTAAGATTTCTTAAATTAAAAGGAATTTATTTACTAACAAATATTCCTACACTTAACTAATATAAAAAAAGCACCAAAAATGTATTATTTTGATGTCATTTAAGCAAACTATATTTTCAATCAGAAGCTTATTCAATCCATACATGATTCCCTATATAAGAAAGTATAAGAAAAAAATGAATGTGACAAAATATTACTATTCAAATATACCGATAGCAATGCTTTGAATTATACTATTGAATTATACTATTCAATATAGATATGTAAATGAATATGTCAGTTTTTTCAGGTTAGAAATGAGATTAGATCTTACCTTCAAATGGGACAAACAGTTTTGTAGGAAAATATGCCAGTTATTTAAAAAAAACTGTTTCTGACTGACACATAAAAGGCAGGTAATTAATGGGTATAGAGCCTACAGGAGACAGGGAAAAGACAGAATTAACACTTTTTATGGAAAAACATAGGACCTGTAAATGATAATTCACTTATTCTCATAAACAAATAAGGAAACAAAATAGTCTTGTGCAGTTTTCCCATTTGTAATAAGAAACAGGATCTCAGAGCAATCCAATGGAAGAACAGAGGGTAATTTTTGTGTAAGCACAATTTCTTGTTCTATCACCTCTCCTTGAGTTAAGACATGCTATTATTTCCCCTAGATCCTTTACTCCTCAACTATTACAAAGGTCATTATGCACACAGGCCCTGGGATCAGACTGACAATGAAGTTTCAGCTTTCTATTCCGGGGAATGACTTTGGATATATATATATATATATATATGTATGTATGTATTTGGTCAATACCCTCAGTCTCTCTTGTCTAACATGCACAGTGGAGAATAATCATCACACAAGCCCAAGAGAAGCCCCAAGTAAAACAAAGAAAGCAAAGCATATAGTTCTCAGCCAGTCACAGTCAACATTTATTAATAATCTATCTCTAGCTTAAATGATTAAGTATTTTCTAAACCTTCTCCAATCTACATAAAACTTTACAGAAAAATACCTCAAAGTTTTAGGAAATTAGTGGTTAAGTAAAAAAAAAAAAACTTAAGTTTCTAAACAGATGTAATTGGACAGATAATGGTTCCTAAATAAGCTGGTGCCTTAGAAAACAACTTATTATAAAATAAAGGAACTTAATGTTAAGACTACACTCAACCTTTACCATAATACATAAATTTAAAGCATCTTTCAAGACAGGTAGTTTTTTTAAAGCAGGAAAAATAAATATGTAATGTTTGCTCTTGTACTGTACTTTGGATATATTACAATTTCAATTTTTATAATTCTATTAAACCCCACTGAATTAAAAAAGTCATTATTAAAACTCCTAATTAAAATATGTAAAGGGTCCTCCCTGGTGACACAGGGGTTAAAGACACACACTCTCAAGCTATCCGCAGCCACTGCAGCATGAGTTCAACCCAGGCCAGGGAGGTGACCCACATGGCACAACAGACCTCGCCTGTCTCAGCCACTGCGCCCCTCACCAGTGCAATTCAGCAGACCTGCCTGTTCTGCTCCCTACTCTGTCTCTGTCTCACCCCAACATCTCTGGCCTATACCCAGTTCTTGTATGCATAAACAAATAAGTCTTTTAAAAAACAAAATATGTAACAGTTTGAAATATTTCTCAATACCAATGAATGCTTCTTTCTGGAGCTCAGTTCAAAAGTAGTCTGATAAAGCATCTCCACAAAATTTTTCAAACAGGGAACATTCACTTCATTTTTAACAGCCTATGTATAAAAGATAATGTGAAAACAAAGAAAATGGTTATAAATGGCAGATGAAACTAAACAAAGATTACAAGAACTTTCTGCAAGGTTTGAAATTTGTTAATAACTCACTGAGTAGTTCACAGAAGTACTCTAATGTGTGAAATGACCAAATGTTATTGGGTAAATAAGAGAAAACCCGAACTCTGCCCTGAGCAAACAAGCAGAGAATACAGATGTGTGAACAGACGATGCCTTCTGTGGAAATTCCATATGTTCCTGGAGTACTCAGAAGAGATCTCTATGATACAAAATTCCACAAGGAAGTAATATCTAAGCTGCCTCCAGCATTTCTTTACCTGAAACATTGCAATAGCTACACATTTGATCTCTCTGGCCTCATCTACTACTCAATTGCCCTGCACTGGGATTCAGCTTCTTTGCTGGTCTAGAATACATCAGATGCTCTCTTGTTTCAGGTTCTGCACTTGGTCTTTCTGCCTGAGAAGTTTTTTCCCAGATACAGCAAAACTTACACCCTCAATTCCTTTGGTTTTTACTAGAATACCACTATTTCCTTCAAAGTGGTAAGCTTTCCTAAATCGTCCTATTAAAATTTCTACTCCTTTATTACCCCTTCAGTAATTCTCATGCCCTTATCCTCTCCTTTATGTTTCTCCACATTACTTATCATCATCTCACATACAGCATATTTTACGTGTCTGTTTTCTGCAGTAGCAGTACTCTGTAAGAGCAGGGAGTCTTTCCTGTCTTCATCATGATTGCATTCCTTGTGCAGAGAAGCCCTGACATGCAAAAAGCACTGAGTACACATTCATTCATTAATGAATACCTGGAGATCAGCCAGGCAGAGGAGGGAGGAGGATGATTAGAGAAGCAAAAATGCTGCAGGTAGAAGGCGCTCCGTGTGCAGAGGTAGGTGCTATGAATCGAAATGAGACCCTCCCCTCCAAAAAAGAAACAGTACATGTTCAAGTCCTAACTCCACACACATCAAAATATTATTTAAAAACTTGTTTCAGATTTAATTAAGTTAGGACTAATTAATAAGTACTTAAAGCCGTAACTGGGGTGCGGGAGTGGGATAGTGAGAAAACATAATTGGTGTCTTTTAATAAAAGGAAAAATTTGGTCACAGGCGCCCACACAAAGAGAGGACATGTGAAGATGAGGCCAAAGATCAGGATGACTCTTCTCTGAGCCAAGGAATGTCAGGAGCCAGGGAGAGTCTGTCTGTGCACCACCAGCTACGCAAGAGCTTGAAACAGGGCAGGAAACAGACTCTCACAGTCCTCAGAAGGGTTAACCTGACGGCATCATGGTCTCAGACATGGGGCTTTCAAAACTGTGATACAATATGGACTGTTGTTTCAGCAACCTAGTTCATGGGCCTTCGTTAGAAGGGCCCCAGCGAACTAATGAACCAAAAAGGCAAACAACAGGTAAATGAAGTGAGAGTGATAACGGACCATTGCCAAGGGTCTTTCTTCCTGACACCTGCTCCTTTGGTGAATGACCTTAAAGTCACAACTTAATCCCAGTTAAATATCTGGGATTCCAAAAATCACTGAAAACTATTCTGAAATTACTATTTATAGGACGCTATGTTATATGCTGCAAAATTATTTTTGAGTAGTACATCAAATTTATAGCAAGAAAAATTTCTGTTAATCTGCTTCCTTAGAAATCAGTGCAATCATATTTATAGCAAGCATTCTCTAACTAAATCAAAGTATATATTTGACAACTATGATGAGTGTCACAGCAACATACAAGAAACATTAACAATTGAGGCCATCCATAAATCCCAGAATATATGTCGCAGTCCTTTTAAATTCTTCAGGGGCTATTAAAACAGCTGTTATTTGTGAAGAACAGAAGTCACAATAAATGCAGTATAATGAACTATTTGAAGCAACAATTACTGCGAGGTTGCAAATACTCTTAATCTTAAGGGTCCGGACTTGTTCTTTTAGTTAAAGACTGACAGATGCTCTTCTGCTCTTTGACTAATAACCATTTTCCCCAGAACTGCATTATTTCATGTTTCCACTTAATGCAATTGTCTGTGAGATAACTGGAAAATAGAAATATTTTATGTGTCACCTTCTTCAGGGAAGAAGTACTTTTAAAATAAAATATAAAAATAAAAACACTTACAGCAGCTACAGGGATAAGAATCTCCACAAATAAACCGGCAAGTGCATGTTTTATATCTTTATCTTTCACTTCTAAGAAATATTGAGCACATTCCTTGAAGGGGAGGAAGAGTATATTAGATTAAGAGGAAAGATTAAAGAATTTTTAATATCACAATAATTTTCTAAACCTTACAATTTTACCAAAAAGATAAGATCAAATCATGCTTAAATATTAAAAGTTAAGGACCCTCCCTGGTAGTGCAGTGGGTTAAGCAACGCACTATGAAGCAAACCGCAGCCACTGCAGCACAAGTTCGATCCCTGCCGCCGGCTGGGGAGGGGACCCACATAGCGCAGCAGACCTCTCCTGCCTTGCCTGCTGCTGCCCTCAGCAGTGTATTTCAGTTGATCTGCCTGTTTTGCTCCCCACTCTGTCTGGTGGATTTTCTCACCCCCCGCACCTCTGGCCTGTACCCCAGTGCTTGTATAAAAAAAAAAATTAAAAAGTTAAGTCACATTTGTGATAATATTTGGAATAAAAAATTAACAGTGATGTCATTCATATGTACATATATTCTTTTAAACAGAAAGAACAGAAAGAATCACATTGTTAATTCTAATTACTGCAACTGAGAAAGTATATCACCTGCATAAACTGAAATGATGCTTCAAAATCTTCTACAGGATACATTTTCACTCTGAAAAATTTCATTCCCATTATTAAGCTGATGACACTTTGTACAACGTGTGGACTTGGTTCCTTTTGTCGCAGTTCTTTTAATTCTGTCACAAACTTCTTCCTCACAGCCTGAAACCTTTAATATACATGGATATGTGATTTGATCTCAATTAAAAATGCTAATTTCCCACATGATACTTAAGGTTGAAAATCAAAAGGTATTTTACCTAAACATCATCTTGTTTCTCTGCCCTCATCAAAATTCCCAAAAAAGCAGTTTTAAGAAAACAAAGTTCTGTTACTCTGCTTACTGGCTGCTTATTTGCAAATTAGAGATTCCTTAGGTAGAAATAATATGATTTCTTTATTTTGTAACAGCATAAATACAGAACCATTACCATTTAAAAATAATCATAATAAAAATAAAATCAAATAACCTACCCTTTGTGAAATGTCCTAATGTAAATCATTGTCTCCTATTTTAAGACTCCTTTTCATGAAGTTTGCAATTTGAGTTATAAGGTGAACAAACTGAAAACTATACATTTGATCAACAAGATCAGCCAGTCAATTGTAGACTGCTAGTTTGCACTTAGAATTAATACCTATTTACATTGCAGAGAAACTGAAGAACTGGAGTGAGATGATGCTGGTCTCAGTGTGAATAAGCTAAAAAACCAAAATGCTTTTAAAGGCTGAACCCCTTCCTGGATTCAAATAACTACAACTGTTAAGACCAGTAAAGATTTTTTTCTGTTTACACTGCAAAAAGGTATCTAGTTTTTTTTTTTAATCAACAGGATACTTAATTCTCCTCTTCTACTTATTATAAAGTAACTAAAGACTTGGAGAAACCAGTTCTGACAGTTGAAATGACAAAAGAAGCATGGAATTGCATATGCAAGATCCAAATACACCCCAACCCTTCTCATTCTCCCTCTCCCCTTGTTAAAACTCCTACTCCTTCCCACCACCTGCCCCTTAAATGCTGGTGCTCCCCTCCATCTTCTTCTCCTCAGGCTCACTGTATGGATGGGTAGAAAACATCTCAATATGTCCAAACTGGCATTTCTCTTACAACCTGAATAGTGAAATCATTTCATAAACTGACTGGCAATGTGGATTTGCTATCCTTACCATCCTAGAACTAACTTACCTGTGATGCAGTATTCTTCCAGATCCAAGTTGCTAATGTGCTATTTAACATTTCTAATCTATATTCCTGATAGATTCATTTTTGATAAAAATAAAAATACCATTAACTACTCTGGCATAAAAATAAATCTATCATTGATTTTATCTATGCATTTTTGCTTATATACATGAGATGGGGATTCATTATTAATATAAATGAAATATTAAGATATTATTGTCCATATCAAAATCACTTAAAATACTCCAACCATAATCTAAGTCCATAGCATCAAAAGACCTTGTATAAGTCCCATATACAAAAGACCCTTGTGCATTACAAAAGATAAAAAGTACACCAAATAAAACATACTACGTAATATTAAAATCTAACTTACCAAAGCATTAATAATTGTGCCTGTTGTCTTATAATTTAGGAAGTTTGCTACTCTATGATTTCAGGGCCAAAGACTCTACAAATATGACTCACGAAAATCTAAACTGATGCTCTTTTTCCTTATAAATTTCCCAGAAGCAACAGAAGTTCAAAATCTTCCAAAATCTTTAGCACAACTGCAAGATACTAAAGAAGCTTTTTTTTTTTTTCTTTTACTGTTTACTGCAATGATGGTTTAATACAACTCAATGAGTGTAACTGCCACTGAGTACACTTTTCATGGTGTGATCTAGCATTTTTTGTCTTTCCTTTTTGGTAGCTCTTCTACCTACACAAAATTCTGTTTAGTGTTAAAATGAGTAAGATGATTAGAGGGAAGCCATTGCTTCTCTATCTCAGAAATAAAAGCACTCAACTGGAAAGTGTTAACAGTAATTACTAGCCTTGTAAAGTGTTATAAAAGAAAGATTTTTAAAATACATCTCAGAAGTGTTAAAAGTAGCGATTAAGGCAATGTCCTGATTATTCTTGGCAATTTCCAACTTCCTCAATTCAGACTTTAATGGAAAACCTCAAATAAATGAAAGAAAGTTGTGAAGCTGAGGTGTGAGTATTACTTAAGAACCCTCTAAAATTTCCTTCAGAAGAAAAGAGAACAACCATGTAATAAATAGTGAAACAGACTTTACAACAACTCTATGGGAGAAAAAAGGAAATCTAAAACACTGTCTATTGTATTTAGTAACAAAGCATTCTAGGACACAAAGCAAATAAAAATCAGTGCTTTTAAAACTTACTTTGATTGGGCAAGTACCCCTATCACCTCTGCATATAAATCTGCAATAATATGCACATTCCCAGTGTTGGTTCCTGAATATCTAAAACAAGAGAATTAACACATTATTTCATTTTTCTACAAATGCTGTCTTAAAAAATCTGAAAATTCCTTTTTAGAGTGCTACACAAATGTCTCTCAATATTCACTTATGGAATGATAAATCTACCTGAATCTTCTCTTATAAAATTTAGACACTCTTATTCTTATAAATCCCATCATAACTTATAAATCCAATGATTTTAAAGAATTAAACAGATAATTGAACTCCAAAACTAAGGTCAATGAAATTCCAATTCTATTTTAACAATCTAAATTTGAATTGCGGAGAGAAACAAAAATTACAAGTTCATGTTTTACTTACCCTTCCTTATGTTTAAAGTGCTTAAAAGCCAAGTTTAGAACTTCATGAACTAAGGGGTCAGGTACAGGATGAACAGGTATCTAGAATAAGAAAAATGATCAACTAATTAAGAGCTAAATAAGCTATAGGTACATATGGTCTTATCATTTCAACAAATTTAGGTGACACTAAATTATCAGTTTTAATTTTCATATGATCTATTATTAATCTGACACTTTCCCTTTATGTTTTAAGGTTTAGATGGCTTTTATTAGTTTTATTACTTTTTTCTAAGACATATTTTCTAAGAATTACTGATTTTTAAAAATTAATTTGTCAGTGTTTTCAGGTCCTACTCAGGTAATTTAACAAACTCTAAATATAAGAATACTGACTTCATAACCACAGATCATTAAATTATGGACCATGTAAGGAACAAAGTATTCAGAATTGCTGTTGTTACTAGAATCACTACTGCAAGGAGATCACAAAAACACATTCCTCTCAGCCAACACCTACACAAAAGCAACTTTCCTACTGTGCCAGTCCCACTTCCATATAATCCGACTATATTACCATGTAGAATCTTTAAAAGGGACACCAACTTTTCCAACAACTTAAAACCACTTATGGTTTTATCAGTATTCAAAATTTGTCATTTAAATATCTTGTTTAGTACTTTACAAATTGCATGGCATTTCCTAATATGTAAAACAAATCAGAATATTTAAACCAGAAAGTAATATCCCTGCCTCTTCCCTCATATATAATGACTACCAAATTGACTCTTATAAAAAGTCAATAAATTCACAACTCAGCATGATCACAAAAGATCCTATAACTTTCAGGGTTTCCCACCAACATCTAAAATGCTAACGTAAATCTGAAAATACTTGGGATCTATACCACCTTCTCATACTTCACAATAGCACTGATAAAACCATGCCAAGAGCTTGAAATAACTCACAAACTGGTTTCCCAATCTTCTCGTTTGTTTCAACAAATGTCTAAAATTCAACCAGACAAGAAAACTGCCCCAAACTTCCTAAACACTATGACACTATTTCGACATCCTTTTATTGTGGATTTTAAAACCTTTGATACTTATGTGGTGAAATTTGTAGTTGGCTATCACCCCCCTTCCCAGTCTTCTGATTTGCTTGAAAAAAATATAGTTAGTCTGCTATCATCTTTAAATACTTTTGTTCCACAGTGAATAACACTATTCTATTTCATCACTTTTATACTAATTCAATTTCCTTGTCTAACTCATCATGATTAAACTTTAATTTTGTAAGTTACTGGTCATTTCATCTAGCTTCATTATTAGTGATTTTACCAACAAGAATAACTTTATTTTTATTATTTATAGGAGAAAACTTGCAATAAAAAAGTAAGCTAGCTTTATAACCTTCAGCAAGTCACTACAATTTAGAACATTTCATCTGTAAAATAAAAATAAATATTTATTGGGCACATTTCACATGTTATGCATTAGAGTATGGTAATTATCACAGTTCTGCAAAAGTGATTGTTTTCACCCCAGTTTTACAGAGGAGGAAAGAGTAGTAATGACTTGCCCAAGTTACATAGTAAGTAAATACAGTAACACAGGAGGGGTGAAAAAACACTTGGTCTGGAATTCCTCCTGGGATTCATTATAATGACCAGGTGATACCAAGAACATAGTTTCTTATGCATCATAAAGGGTTCTGAACATGAGTGATAGCTGAAGACATGATAAATTATTCAAGAAACAAAAAATTATAATACATGAGGTCAAGGACCAACCCACCAGGAATATTTTCTCCTCCTTAAGACTGAAACAAATGTGTATCAATACTCCAATACCGCACGGGACTGTCTCATCAAAATAAAACTGAATTATGTTATAAAATGTGTATATTATGTGGAACAAACATAAAGGTCCTATTAAATTCAAGATACATTACATTGATTTTTTTTCCAGATCCATTAAACCCTACATCATTCTGGCACAGAACAAAATTGGGTTAGTTTGTCATGATATTTCAGAAAGTTCAATTTCCATCGTTTTATTAGTTTTTGAAGCAGCTGAAAAGACTTGCCTTTCACAGGAAAGAAAAAACTATGCAGGACTTTAAATAAAGTGTACATATGTTCTCGTGATACTTTCTATTCTTTGAAAGGTGCGCCTGAATGAAGGTGTGGGGACAACAGTAAAGAGAAAAGGTTAAGTGGAAAGAGTGTGGCCAATGGAACAGCATGGTCACAGAAACAAAAACAAAGGTTAGTCATCATAACCACTATTATTTCTCTTCTTTCACATTTTGAATAGGGGACTTTCAAAATGAAAGAACCACTGAAAGAATGTTCTTGAGTTTATAATAATCTGATGGTTTTTTCCTGCCAGAGGCGGAAAAGGGGGATGAAGATGAGGACGCGGGGAAGGAGACAGGGCTGGGAAGAAAGAGAATGAAAACCTCCACAGGGTTGTCTGTGCACGATTGAAGCCAGTGCAATTAGGGGCAACTTCTAGAGAACAGAAACTGACTGCTAGTAGAAAGATATCAGGGGAAACAGGGAAGGCACTGACTGTAAGTGCAGGGCGCTGGCCACGTGTCCTGTACTATTTAAGAAACCCTGCACCATGTAACTGAGCAAAGAAGCACAAATGCTGTTACCAGACCATTCAAATCACCCACAATTAGCACACAAGAGACTCCAGGATCAACCACAATGAGCCTAGCCCTTCCTGGTCCTCAGCTCCTATTTCCCTAGTTACTTAACTGAGATCACAGAAAGCCAATTTGTCATTTTCTGCACAACTAGCCTTCGAAGTCTTTCCTACATCAACTAAGAAACTGCTATGAAAAGTACAAATTAATTAAAGTGATTTTACCTTTGATTAATCTAGTTTATAGTTATTTTTATTTGTAGCTGAGATCTTCGGATTTCAACGTCTTATCACATACATTCTTAAAAACAGGGCACAATGCAAACGATCACATGACCATTTTCACATGGACTACATAAAAAATGATTATCAATTAACTTCTACATTTCACATTGTTGTTTATTATCATATCTATTTGATATTATGTAACAAAACCCCAAAATTCCCATAATCACATGCAAAATAGGGTTTTTTTTCTAGGTTTCCTGCCTTTTTACAAAACATAACATTGTGCACGGCTGGACATAAATGGCTCATTTTGAATGATATATAACTTTTTTTAATGACTCCAAATTATAAAAAATACTTTCAAAATCCTTACAGGTACCTGTATGTATAATTGTACTGACTTTGAAAGATAAAAATACAAGACAATATTGACATTATTATATACTTAAATCTTTACTGTCTATGCCATTCAAAATTAAGCTTATGCATGCAGAGCCCAGAACAATGCCCGCAAACAGCAGGCACCCCAACAGTCACTGAATGAGCACATAAAAATATTATCCTGAGGTATTTTCATGGGCCTGAAAACCATTTGCACTTGACAATTCAGTCTTTTTCATATTCAAAAGGGCAGGCTTATTATAAAAACTGGAAGGGAAGTCAAGGATGCCACATAGGCACTAGTGCGCAGAAATAAAGAGCTGCCCTGAAAGGGATTGGTTTGTAAGAAGAGGCCTGCACAGTCCCAGGGGCAGGCCTGGGAGGGAAGCTGCCTCTGCTGCTTTGCAAAGAGAGAGGTTGGCGAAGAGAAACACCTGCAGAGTCACAGGCAGCAGGAGGTCCGCTGCCAACAGTTCAGTCTTATCCATGCTAAATCACTGTCATTCCTCAACTATCATTACAGAATTATTACGTGTTGGGAGGCAGGTTGAGTGCTTAGGAAGAGAAATTCTTTGAAAGTGAAGGGTGTAGGTAAATGACAGGCAGACTGTTAAAGCCCAAATTTAAATTTCTCTTCAGCTTCATTTTACTAACAAGATGGTATGTCTTGGGTGGCATAGGAAAGTAAAAAGGGTAGGCAGGAATACACACAGGATATGAAAACTCCAGATCACTGAAAGAAGTATAATTAAAAGGTAGAATTTAGTCTATGTAGCCAGAATGCTATAAACATCAGGTAACCGAAACATGAAACCAGAAACAAAAAATAAGAAATACAAACTTTGCAGAAATAAAAGGGCTTACCTGCTTTAGAACTTCAACTAAAACTAAACAAAAAATGAAATCTACTGCTAAGTCTCTTCTTTCAAGAAGATAATCTCTTTCACGTTGCTGCTCATCCCTGAAATAAGAATCCCAAATTAGGAGTGCATTAAAACTCTAAGATTTAAAATAGCTACTGGTTAGTGGTTCATGATTTTTCTGAGTACCCAGTACACATGGTGTCCCACAGCAATTGCTAGTACAGCTTTTTAAATTACCCAATATCTATGTTACATTTTCTAGTGTTCTTCCTCCTTTCCATACCTTAGATATTTAGATTCACATTTTACTACTGTCTATGAAAAGCAAAATCTAATCTGTACCAACTACTAAGAGAGAAAAATATTTTAAATATCATTTAGAAAACCTAACATTGCTCCATATTTGATTCGTATTCTCTTTACTAAGAACTGAAACAAAAGCAGTAATTTTTCTGATGAAACTATAGTACCAGTAACTTTCTCACATATCTAAGTTGAAAAATCAAAGTGGCATTTACTGAAGTACCACCCTGAACAGCGGACCATCAGCTGAACACAAACTGACATTTTCATAAAGCCAAGATGGTCCTGAGTTGGAGCACCGCAGAGATTCTTGGAAAACTTCCTGTATCATAGCAATCTTCCCTTCAACAACCTTTGAACAGGATCCTGTGAGTATTAAAGCTCCTCGCTGAACTACCAAAATGGCAGCTCTAAAATTCAGTTTTGTGTGAGTATTGGTTCCACAGGGCCACAGCTAACTGAACCGATACCTTCCCTTGATTTATGGTTTAAATATGGACTATCATTTCCTTTACTACCACCTTCACAAAAGTAATCAGTGTTTTTGCTCAGAAACCAAACAATAGCACTCTTCAGTTGCTAACACTATTACCCCTTCATTGAAGTGTTTCGATTCCAGGTAGAACAGTGGGAAATGAGCCACTTGCCACTTACCCCTTAGACTTCGTGCTAGATCGAGGTCTATACTCATAAGATTCATCTTCAGTTCCATTCTGGCGTCTGTACCAGTCAAACAAGGTGCGGAGTAGGGAAGGGAGACAGTGCTCTGCTACTGAGCTCATAGAGCTTATCAACTGCAAACACAAGGCATCACCAGAAGGTAAAACACAACATTGGGGTACCATGCTCCCAACTCCACTAGCAACCACTTAGAAATGAGTAACACTTCTCAAATAAACATGAACATACACAGAAACCCCAACGTAATAAATGGCTTTATGATTAAAGTACAGCGTAGAGAATTAGCCACGTAATAACATAAGTGAGCTAAGTGTCACCCACTATGAAGCTTCACCATTCAGTTGAGCTCATCAGCTTTCAACTTTTTCCTGCCTCCATGTGCTACTCACATGTGTAAAACATTATCAGTAACATCCCTGATGATCCTCCTGGATACCTCTGGGACAACCATCTCATGAAACAGAAAGGTAGCAACTTCCTTCCCCCAGTCAGTTCCTCTCTGCTCATGTGAAGAAAAAGTTCTAAAATGTTGTCACAGAATGGACAGACAGATAGGGAAACAAAGACGACTGCAATGTCTTTGAATTATAGAGAAAGTTTTGGTTTACTGACATAAAGTGCAACACTCACAGATAAACATTAAAAATGCATTGTAAATAAGCTTTGAAATTTTAGAATATATAAAAAATAACACCAAGATAAATGCGGTGGTATGAACAACTGCTACTCAATTTGAAGTGTTCCTGAAACTATCGAACTTCTAGGCCTCAGATCCAGGTCATGCATGCCCCAACTTGCCTACAGCAGTGGTAAGAGGTACACCAGGTATCTGAACTACCATTAGTAGTCCCTAGGGTCACTCTTCATCTTAGGGGTACTAGAAAAAAATTATCTATTCATTCAAATCTCTGCATTGGATTTAACCCCACTGCTCATAAAATTAATATTTTAAATTCAGCATATAGTCAAACATGTTTCACTGTGCTTTTCTTTACTGAAAAATTGTGGATTGCAGGAATACTCAAGTTCCATGATCTTAAAAGAGTCAGTTAATGAAGGTAAATTGATACTTCCAGGAATTAAACATTTAATTTTCCTAATACAACCTCAAAGTGTACTTCATCCCGGAAAAAAAAGAAGAGTAAAAATAAGATTCTAAGTTTATCTCACTACATCTAGGCTTTTATTTTACCAGGGAACACTATCATGCAAAGGGAATTGCTTTTAATATCTATAGAAGGCACAATAAGATACCATCTGCCACTGTAAATATATTTAAAACAGTTTTTACCACACTTTGCTTTTATTTAGCAAAAGACTTCAAGTTATGAATCATGATTATTTATAGTTTTATTAATCATTCACATAAGAAACAAATGGAAAATTTCCTTAAAATGTTATTTGATAGGATTTCATTCCTGATCATACACTGATTTATTCATCTTAGTAGTGTGGACGCAAGATGTGAACAATATAAATACACTTAAAATAATTTACTAAGAAGAGATAAACAATACCTAATTAATAATTAGAATGATGCCACATTAAGTTTTGAAAAGTATCATATAAGACAATATTGTTACTGTCATAGAGGACTAGCCTTCCTTTCTATGTTTTTGCCTTGCACCAGTGGCAATTTGCTAAGGGCACGTGCATCAGAATCACTGAGGAAGCAGCTGCACAACACCAGCTGTTACTTATGTGGACCCTACTCCCAGTGATTCTGTTTAGCAGCACTGGGGACTTGGAAAAACAGTATTTTTGGAAAGTTTCCACCAAGAAAATCTATCCAGTCATCTTCATCTAGTCAAGCAGACTAACATGAACAGCAACTTCTACTTCCAGATAAATAATTATGAGAAAGGAGCCAGGAATGCTAGATGGCAACATAAGCTAACCTGAGTTATTAGGTTTTGCAAACAATCAACTTATAACAAAAAAATTTCTTGGCAAGCATAAATATGATAAAAATAACTTTTTATCAAACACTGAATCTCTGCAAGAGGAAAGAATTAACATTCAGAACATACCACACTAATTTTTAGATATCTGTATTCTATATTAAAGGCTCTGATAGCTCTAACAGGAAAACAATAAATGATAAAAGGCAAAACATTATTACATACATATGATAGGACTAAATCCACAAGGACATATTAAAGGATATAACTGGAAATATTCTGAGAAAATTTCAAAGGGTACAGTAAAGAGATTAACAATGAAAAAGAAAGTTTTAAAATGCTAAATAAAGAAAAAAATCAATAACGTTCACAGCTCATTTCATCAACTATAAAGGTTCACAGTTCAGAGCTCATTCTATTTGTTTTGTTAAAACAAAAACACCTACTAATGCCAAACTCAATCTACTGAGAAGACATACAAGATCACTAAACAAAATAAAGGAAGTTTTTAATATTGGGTATATTTGAACCAGACTATTAGGGATGGACTTTTTTTCCTCAGTAAAAAAATATTTTCCTCCAAATTGGCATACCTGGTCAAATTGAAGATCTTCACCCCTTTGAAGAGATCTAGACAATGGCTTCTCCTGAATTAAAAGGGGGTGGGGTGGGGAGAGAATATATACAAATGTTAGAATCTTATGCATGATGAGGAATTTAGAACTGTGAGTGGCTTTTTTGTTCTCATTTTAATTAGATTATTTTAAAGAAAGTCAAGTCTGCCCCCTTGTCTACGGTCACACAAATGGATTCAAGGCCCAGCATGGCTCCTGCTACTCTCTAAAAGGAGAACCATAATGGAAATACTAAGTTTAGGTAGCAAGATCTATTTTGAGAAGCTTTAATAGTTAAAACTGCATGTACTCCATAACATGAAGATACCAATGGCCCCTAAATTCTACAAATTTAACATGATTTTCTTCTAAAAACAGGAACCAGGTTTTTTTTAATTTAATAAGTTAATTATAACTTCATATAGAGAAAAATCAGGAATAAGAAATTAAAACAATTTGGAACTCATATAAAGAGAAGGATCACGGTATCTAAAACAGACAACAATACACATGGGAAAATAATAAGGGCAAAAATTCAAATATTGAGGCAAATACAGAAATTTTAATCCAAGGTGTTGAGACAATTAGATTGTCTACATGAACAACTAAGTGGAACTACTAACTCAATGAATCCTCGATATTTTAAATGTAAAAAAAATGAAATCATCAAAGTTCTAGAAGAAAAAAGTCTTAGAAGAAAATTTGGCAGTATTTTTAAAGGAAAACTCAGATCTTTCTAAATGTGATATAAAATGCAAAGGCCAAAATAAAAGTAAATTCAACCATATATATGTATGAAGTATATGTATGTTTAAAAAAAAAACACAACATGAAAGAATCAAAATCAAATAAAACAGGACAAATGTTCACAACAGATACAGACAATGGCCTAGTATCCTTAGCAAAAAAGCTTTCCTACAGATACAAAAAAACATAGTAAGAATCAACAGCTCACAAAAGAATTTTTTATAGCTCTTAAATATCTGTTTATATTCTCAACCTCACTCACAGGAGAAAAATGCAAGTTAAAAATACAAACACTACCTTTCTATCAGACTTGAAAAGTTCAAAAGTCTGAGTACATAATCAGGTGGGGTTATCAATTAAAGAGAACTCTGAAATTATGCCAATAGGGTACTTAATAGGTAACAACCTCTTAGGAACACTATTTGCAATATTTGTCAAAACTTTTAATTGTACATATTTTTTCATTCAGCAAAAACTCCATTCATTAATATTTACCTTACAGACATAATCATATACAACACACACACATATTCCCCATTTGTATTTTTCTTAAAGGTAGCAGGTGCTACAAAGATAAAGAAAGGTATGAAAAATAGTAGACTAAAACCTGAACAGTGATTATCTTGATCCACCATGAAAAAAGTCATCATTATGTTATATGAAACTGAGAACTATTACTCCTCTTAAAGTCATTTCATAATAATATACAGAATAGTTATGATTCTAAGGCTCATAATCCTTTGTATCCTAATTTGATTTTTTAGGATGAGTCTCAGCAACAACCTTTAGTTTCCAGGGAAAGCAAGAAAGTTTGTTGGTAAGATTCTTACGGCATTAACAGTGATACTGAACTATTTTGACATTTAATTAATAATTTGCAACAGATACTAGTCTGAATTTAAAAATACAATGATGGAGTAAAGGAAATAAGAATCCTTGACAGACTTTAAGAAAGCAAGCTGGAATAGGGTTGAGATTTCAGACAGAGCAATCACAGGGAAAACGATAGCTGAGTCACTATCAGAAGGAAGTGAGCTTGCATGCAGAGTGGATGGAGGATGATCCAGTCAATACTTTGGAACTTCCCCAAATCTTGAGAATTGTAGAATATGGAACACAGAAAATATGGGTGAAGGTGAATTTAAAAACAAGAGGAGGTCTCCCTGGACACAAGGGGTTAAGTTGCGGCATTATGAAGCTGTCCACAGTCACTGTGGCACAAGTTCAATCCCCAGCCAGGGAGGTTACCCACATGGCACAGCAGACCTCTCCTGTCTGGCCTGCTGCTCCCCTTAGCAGTGTATTTCAGTCAGTCTGCCTGTTCTGCTCCCTACTCTGTCTCTGGTGAATCCTCTTACCCCCTGCACCTCTTCTCTTGCATGCATTAATAAATAAATCTTTATAAAAAAAAATAAGACAGCTGGATAAATGACCAGTTAAGAAAGCTTTAGACTCTTCCTCTTATTTCTTTTACCCATTCCTCTTAGCATGTGAACTGTCCCACCACCTTACCCACAAAGGAACTGTCCTTGGAAGACAAGTTCCCATCATATTATATATGATATCTGTAGTATGATAGGGAGCTTCAGTAAAAATTAATATACCAAACATCAAGAACACCAGTTTATCTTTGGTCCCTAGTTCCCCCAAGTGCAAAGAGCCAAGTTCCCATTTAGGGTAATGTACTTTGCTGGGGACTCTAACAAATCCCCCAAAACATTTTACATTGAGGATTCAGATGAAAACACAATAAAGACCACAGTCAAAAAGGATCCTCTGTTTATACACTAGGCTTCCAATCAGCTGTTCAGTAAAACATAACATGTTACAACAAATGTGGGAGAAGGTAAAACTTTTGGAGGAACTAAGAGATCACATAGGGAGAACGAAATTTTAGAAAAGTACACAAATGTTTAATATTCTCACAGAAGAGAAGCAACTGAAGAGTTGTTTTAAAAAATAAATTGCCCAAAAACAGATGAGTGGATCAGGAAGCTGTGGTACATACACATGATGGAATACTACTCAGCAATCAAAAATTAAAAACTAGACACATTCATAGGAACATGGATGGGACTGGAAGGGATTATGTTCAGCGAAGTAAGTCAGAAGGCAAAAGAAAAATACCAGAGGGTTCCTCTTCTAGGGGGAAATAAGGGAACCAAGTAAGGATCAAGAACAACAACAATAACAATAACAACAAGAAAGAAACAAAAACCAAAAATGAAAAGGACAAACTGGGGACACTTGGTGGGGAGGGAAGAGGGACAGAGTGGAGGGCAGACGGGAGCACGGGGACAGAGGTGATGGTGCACTGGTGATATGGTGATGGGGAATACATGGGGATACAATTGATGTCAAATATATGTAAATTTAAAAAATTTATATTAAAAAAAATTGCTGGGCCTAAATTAAATAGTCAGATCAGCAGGTAATTGGTTATAGTATTCGTTTTTATCCTCTTTTCTAGTCATTGGAAATCTAAAAGATTAACAGATAAGCCTGCATGTGCCTGTATCATTACCCAGGATTGATCCACCTCCTTTTATGAAGGAACCAACTCAGGGTATTGGACTGCTTAGTTAGCAAGCTGCAAGTTCAATCAATAATTCCCTTCCTTCCTGTATCTTCCTTTGAAAATGAAAATAAAACTGGCTAAAAATCAAGCTCACCTAATCTTTGGCCTCCTTAACCTCCTTTTATTATGGCTTCTAAAGTAAGAACCAAAGGCTAAGTCTCTTGCTTAAATGACAGATTAAATTCTTTTAGTAAAATGCACACACATTTGTGCTTCTTAGATGTTTTGTAACCCATAGTCCAATTAACCACGAGACATGCTGGCCTTTTTTACCTAGCAAGTAAGTCACTGATGGAATTTTGTTTAAAGTAACCCTGCAAAGTTTCACTTAAGACCTGTAGAGTTGTGTTGGAGGGTTGCATATTATTTAAAAGGGTACAGGGCAAATTTCTAATTAAATGCAACCACAACCAATGCATTTGAAGCTATAGCTTAAATACTATTAGATTAAATATATTTTCAATACTAATTCAATGGTGGTTGGATTGATACGCTTTACCCAGACTTGGACAGAAATGATAACAAAGCTGGCTGAGATCTGTTTCTCATAAGAAGAAATTATATACTGGTATATAGGACACTAGGGACCACACTCTTAAAAATACGATGGGGTTTTCCTGTCAGTGTTTGTCATTGTCTGCTGCAGGTCACAGAACTAGGGGTTTTACTAGTACGTCAGAGAGTACCTCCTCTAAATGGGATGATGTGGTAGAAACATCTGATTTCTGATGGAATCCTCACCACTGTTCACCATCACTGTAGCTCATTTTAGATTGCAAAGCAAAATCTTTGAAATGAGATGCATAAATGAATGTGTAAAACACTCATTTTTAGCATCAGACTACTCTGAAAGAACATAGACATTCTGGCTAGAATATTGACATTGTATTTTGTTAGAACAAAGGGCATGCACGGTAACTATGCTCTTAAGGCTAAATTCAACTGACAACAGAAACCTGTAGTAGTATGTGTCGGGAGCCAGAACTGCAAAAAGTCCGGTCTCACCTTTCTCTCACCTCTAGGTCAGGGCGCCAGGAGAACAAAAGGATTTCCATTTAAAAGGAGGTCTGGCCTAAGATCACAGACATCCCACCCAGAGACCTCCTGCCAGCTAAAAACAAATACCTGCACCACCAATCTCTTTGATTCAAACCTTCTCCCTTCCCCCTTTCTTCTTCCAACCCTCTAAGTGAATATATATATACTCCTGTCTTATAATAAAGATGAAGGCTTGATCAGAACCTTGACTTGCCTTCCTGCCCTGCGTTCCCTGTTTGTCTCATTCTATTAGGTGGTTCCCACGCGCCCCCGTTGTTGCCCCGCAGGCCGGGGCAAGTATGTACATAAGCACCGATCCTCATGGGAAGTGCAGGAGATACAGAGGCAAGAGAGATCTGGTTCCTTGAATCAAGTAGCTCACATCAGATGAGGAAATACATAAGCCACTGACCATAAAATGTTGGAATCTAGGAGTATAAACGAGTTATATTACAGTAAAAGATTTCCTTAGCTTTAGGGTAGGATCATGATGTATGAGGAACATATGGGAAGTTTAGAAGAATGAGCAGAGATCTGAAAAGCAGAAGTTAAAATAAAAGCTTCCCCCCCACCCCCATGTCCACAACCAAACTTATCCCCAGGCCCCAGGGCAGGGGGACCCAGGGCCCATGAGCTGTGGAGCTTGCTGTTGCAGTCATCTTGGCCAGTCCCCACCACAACAGGAATAGGGGCTGAATTTGACTTGACTGCTAAAAGCATTTTAGATTGTGAGGGAAATAAGGAAATATACCAGTACAAAAGAATTTATATGGATACTTCGAACATACGTGAGGATAGGAGGATTTTAAGATTTTGTACAATGGGTAATAAGAGTATGAGGAGTATACAATGATATCATTAGACAAGACTTAAAACAAATGTGATAATACTTGTTTTTCAGGTGAAGACAAAGGCTGGCAAGAGAGAAGAGAAGGGAAAGGTGACAGACTACTTCTCCACCAAGTGGTTAGAAGGCGGCTGCAGTAGCCTAATACCATAGAAACTGACTGAGCTAGGAAATGACACTGGAAGAAAAAAGGGAAAGATAATAAATCACCATTTTATAGTTTCAGTAAAATTACATAATTTCTCCCATATTTTTTAATACTTATACTCTGAAGATCTCCAAAGCTCAACATGAAAATTTCTTTAAGATACATAATATCAGAGAGCTGACAGAACCACACTATGTGGTGCCGCTTATAAAATGTTTCATCAAATAGGTAAAGTGCTTTGCAAATGTACTATGCAAGCTGGAGATTACTGTATCAGGTGAGGGTTCCTGAAGTTCACGACACTCTAATTTCTGTTTATATTACTTAGAAATTTCACAAAAACTTTTCTTCAGCTTTACTGGGATAGAATTGATCAAATAGGAACATTTAAGGGATGAAATGTGATGATTATACACATATTTTGTGAAAAGATTCCCAAAACCATCCACGCCCTTCTAAACACATCACCTCTGATATTTAAATTCTTTTTGGAGAGAACACTTTGTACTCTCAGCAAATTTCAATTATACAATACGTATTATCATCTATAGTCACCATGTCTCAGAAAGTTATTATCATGTTTATATTTTTAAGCAGCTCCCTTTCTCACAGTATGCTGTTCAGGTTGCTGGTGTAGTAATCTACAAAGTGTTCACAGACCATTGATGAAGAAAATTAACATTTTCTAGATTAAGACCATTTATAATCTGACCTAATAATCATTAATTTATCTCTATAAACCCTTGTAATCCTTATTTCTGAAACGGAACTTTATATTATCTACATGTTATAAAATACATATACAAGTATAAAAATAATCATTAATTTATGATGCAAAAGACAATCATGGAATGATTTAAATGGCATATAGTGAATTGCAGTCTGAAATACACATTTTGGCTAATTCTCTTTATTATCTATTTTATCTATTAACATGTGTTAAGCCTCATACTCCACCTCTTGGTATTATTTGGCAGTAATAATAATACTCTATATTCTCATTCCCTTGATATCATCATCATCATCATCATCTTGATATACCAAGATAATACACCATCTCGATAATATCTTTTAGGGGTTTATAATTATCACACTCATGTAGATGATGCCAACGCCTGCATTTCCGATCTCCATCTTGCATAACTTTATACAAAGAATCTCGAGCTACCAACTAAATTATTCTAACATGGTTTAGATCTCCAGTATCTCACATTTAACACATATAAAGGAAAAATTCTTTTTTACCTTTTGTACACTAATAATATTCCTATGCTCTTTACCTAAGTAAATACATGAGCGTATTTTCTAATACATGAAAGAATCTTTAACTCTCCACTTTCACTCAAAACACCTAATCAAGTTTAATTATCTAAATTCTACTGACTCTACTTGTTAGTTACCTTAATATCTTTTGTACTTTCTTCTACTGTTTATGTCCCAGCTTAAGACTTCATTATAGCCTTAATTATACACAATAGCTTAAAAAGTTTCTGCCTTTAATTTCTTCTCCTTTATTGTCCCACCATTGTATTATCCATCATAACAGCTTTCACAGCTCTTCAGAATCTGATGTTTTTCTTTTCATTTTTTTTCTCTTCCTTCCTCCTTAACATAAACTCAAATTACATAGAAATCCTCATATTCCTTAAGTATGCCTATGTACCATTAGTTTTAAAATGCTTAGTTATTTAAGGTTGACTACTGTTCTATCAGTAAGATATAGAATATTCTAGATTTTCCTCATAAGTGTTATCTGTCTTAACAATTCCCACTGGTACATCCCATTTTTCCTTTGTAACTTTTGGTAACTTAACAAAGTGGATTCTAAAGTCATTACAGCTTTCTAATTTATTACTAAGCTACCCCCTACTTTTTAAAGACAATTTTTTAGAGCTGTTTTAGGTTCACAGCAAAATTGAGTGGGAAGTATAAGATTTCCCTTATGCCTTTGTCCCACATGTGCATAAAGCACAGTCTTTCCCATTAACGATGTTTCCTACCAGAGTGGTGCTTATTATAACTGATGAACCTACGCTGCTGCATCCTGATCACTGAAGTACATATATTATGATTCACTTTAAGTGTTGTATGTTCTATAGGTCTGGACAATGCACATGCTCATATCATTATCGTATCATACAGAACACTGTCACTGCCTAAAATTACTCTTCTCTGCCTATTTTTATCCCCACTCCCACCCAACACCAGGCAAACAGTGATCTTTTCACTGTCTCCATAACTTTCACTTTTCTAGAATGTCCTAAGGTTGAAATAATTTGGATTCACTTCCTTTAATATTTTTCAAGTATGTTATTTCTTTGGGAAATTTTTATTATAATGGTTAATACAAAAGTCAAGAAAACAGTTCAGATTTATAGGTCGGTTCTACTTACCAAGGGTTCAGCCATTACAACTTCAATTTTCTTTTCTGCTTGAACAGCAAATTCTGCAAAGAGGCTCTTGATGACATATTCACCAGGCTTGACATCTGGGTCAATTGTAATACTTGACATGATGATATTCTTTTTTCCCAAAGTGGGATGAAAGTTGGAAGAAGCACAGCACTTATTCACTTTGCTGACTGGTGCTGAAGCTAAAAGTAAAAGAAAGACTCTCCTTTAATAATCAACTCAATTAGGCTTACCATAGTCACACTATTTAACATGTATCCTCTCCCTTAAACCCAGCTAAAATCTCCCAATCTACATTACCATATCCTATTTTTGTCTATTATACTTACCACCTTCCACTATATGGTTATTATATGCTGTTTTTTTTTTTCTTTAACCTACTAATGTGCATTCTAGAAGGACAGGGCTTCTCTCATGTTTTTTGTTCACTGATGAATAAAATGCTTAGAACAATGCCTGGAATATGCTAAGGTATATAGTAAGTATATATTGATCAAATGAATGAATTTTAAACGAAGTCACATGCAATGAAGGAAATGAAACAGATGTGAAGAAAACAAATGGGTAGATTAGCAGATGGAAAGCATGTTCAGGAAAGGCTTCATCTGAAGTTACACATGAACTCAGATCGAGAGAGAGGCAACAATGGTAAAGCACCAGGAACAGAAAGCACACTGCTGAGTGTGTAAGTCTGAGAAAGGAAAAGAAGACCAGAGTGCTCTAACAGGGGAGTGAGCAGGGGTGGAGAACAATGTGAGAGAAGGTCAGAATCATTATTCAGGAACTGAAATTTTAGAACATTGTAGGCAAATTAGATGTGATTCAAATGCAATTTAAATGCAAAGAAAATCATAAGTATGGAAAGGGATAGGATCTGGGTTCTCTTTAAGATGTCCCTGACTCCTCTGGAGAATGGATAGGAAGAAGAAAATCATTACTGGATCTAGTTGAGATTATCACACTGGACTAGAAGGATGGTGATGGCACTAGAGAGAATTTGTTAAGTGTTCAGGGGTTTGCTATCGAGATGAAGGAAGGGAGTCAACAATGACTCAGGATTTTTATTTGCGTCACTCCAGGGATGGTGGTGCTCTTTACTCAGTAGGGATGCCACAGTGCCCGGCAAACAGTTCTAGGTATGGCACAAGGAGCACACATCCCCTGAAGATTCTTGGCCTTCACCTGTTCTGTTCTCTCAGGCAGCTGACCTGGCTCATCTTGGCCTTCCATCTACCACTGAATTTACGCTCTCCTTCCCTAATCTGAACTTTTATCATCTGCTTGGTGGAGAAGCTACAAGACTGTGCTTCTCTGCCTCAGCCTTACTCCCAGATACTGCCCTTTCACATGGTGTCCTGGAAGGAATCCCTCTTTCATATAGGAAGCAAAACACAACTATTCAAACACGGAATTTCTATTTGAATGTATGTATATAGCTGTAAGACAATGAATTTACTCAAAGTACATAAGCTCCAAACTGATAAGAAATTGTTCTGTCAACTTCAAAAATATCCTTTATCAAAGACAGTACATTAGGATATATAAATCTATCAAAAGAATATTACAAATTGTTAATACGGAACTGAGAATAAATGTATCAAATCAAATTAAAATATAATATGCATTGTACTCTAAAGCTAAAATGATATAAGAACAATTTCAAACAAAAATTCTCAGTTTTTTGAAGACAGTACACACTATTTATTTTAAACAATGACCTATTTGTTTTTTCTGTTTCATGATCCATGATTGTGTATTATATCAAGGAGAAAATCTGTTCACAAATATCATTGTGGTAAAAGGAAATCTTAAATTGAAAAAAATTACTTTGGATCGTTAAGAATACTCTATTTTATATCCATATAAGTTGGATAATTTTAGGGAAACATAAAATAGTAAAAAACCTATGAAATAATTTCCTGAATTTGAATTTTTTTCAAATATTACATTTGAAATAAAAAAGATGGGACAAGTTCAAAATTTGATTTAAGGTAATACATACAAAATATTATCTTTTCAATTAAAATTCTGTACATTTTTAAAATTCTTAACAACTTAAGAGAGCTACAGAGTTTCTTTGGTTTAAGCTTTACAATAAATATATCTAAATAATAAACCTTTAATAGAATAGATACTTAATAATTCCAGACTGTAATGAAGTATAAACTTCTTAAAATGATATTTCAGCTTTGGAATTATCACCTCAAAAAGTGAAACTTTAGTGAAAATGACCTCTCAATTAATTCACACTTACTGTTAACTACTTCCTAAAAAACAAACATAGATTAAGTATAAATATTCCTAGCTATCATATCTGCATATTTTAATTTGCCAATAAAGTCAGAAGTTTTAGGAAAGCCTTTATTTTCCAAATGTCTGCAGTTACTATCCAAAACAAAATAAAAAATAAGATTTTCATTTAAAAACATGTTTTAGTAAATGAATTAATTTCTATCAATGGCATTTTTTAGTGTCTAATAAATGCATGATGAATTTATTAGTACCAAAAGGTCATACTAAACAGATATACTTATTGAAGTTTCAGGTCAAAGAACTATGTTATGCTCTTTATATAGATTAAATGACATTATCAAAAAATACTGAATCGCATGAGAAAATGCTCAACTTTAGAGTTAAATGAAAAAAGATAATATAAGATTAAACATCAGGAAAAAACAATTTAGCATAGAATAAATGCAGCTAATCCCTTCTACCTCCATTTAAAAAGCTCTAATAAAGTCTGTTAGAAAAAGACCTATACCTCCAAATTAAAAACTACTATAAAGAACATGAAAAACAGAGGGCAGACGGGAGCACAGGGGACTGAGGTGATGGTGCACTGGTGTTACAGTGATGGAGAATGCATGGGGATTACAATTGATATCAAATATATGTAAATTTTTAAAAATTAAGAAAAAAAGAAAAAAAAGAACATGAAAAACAAGATACAAAGGGCAAACTAGAAAAGCCCAATAAACATAAACACTTAACTTCACTAATATTTTTAGAATAGAAATTAGATAAAATTTTCATGTATCACAATGTTCCCCCCAATTTGTTTCTCATAGTGTTCAGCCCTATTTGAAGATATGTGAATTTTTCATGTCTGCTGTAGTTAAGAAAAAGAGATGATCACTCAAAGCAGGATTAACAGGTTAGTTTTCACATAAGTAGATTAACTTGATGTTACTGGGCTGCTCGAATCAAGTATCTTATAAAGCTAAATGATAATATTTATCTACATGTGACTCAAAAGTTTGAAAAATTTATGTAAGCTTATAAGACTTAACAGTTACAACACAGTGTAATTCTTAAGAACATAATTCAGGCACTGACTTTACCTGTTGTAAAAACCCAATGTCATATATACATCCTTGGAAAATAAGTCAACTAAATGCTAATAATAAGAATAAAGCAAGACCTGATAATTAAAATAGGGAAATGAAAAGGTAGCATGTCTATTCTTTCTCTTAAAGTACAAGTAAAATATAGAATTTTTAGATGGCTTATTCTATAGAGAGCACTATACTTTGCATATTTAATAAAGAAATTATCATCTTTTTCATGTTAACAAGACTCCTAAAACCTTATAAAATAGATTTCAATTCTGGGACCTCCTTGGTGGCGCAAGAGGTTAAGCAACGCACTATGAAGCAAACCGCAGCCACTGCACACGAGTTCGATCCCTGGCCAGGGAGGAGACCCACATGGCACAGCAGGCCTCTCTTGCTTCACCCACTCCTCCCCTCAGCAGTGTATTTCAGTAAATCTGCCTGGTTCCCCACTCTGTCTCTGGTGAATCTTCTCATCCCCCACACCTCTGGCCTGTACCCCACTTCTTGTATGCACAAATACATAAATCTTTAAAAAAAAAAAATTTCAAGTCAATCAAGGAAAAGAGACAATGAAAAGACACAAATCTTAAAGCAATGCATGTTTATAGCAGCAGCTGTCTGTTTTCTGCCTCCACTATGTCTTTTACAGTAGCAAACTAAATAGTAACGTCCATTCACGTACCCAATGACTCTCAATAATGGGGCTGTTTTACATAGGGACAGACAGATGTGGCTTTATTTTTTTTTTCATTTTTTTTATTAAAATATTTTAAAATTTACATATACTTGCCATTAATTGTAATTCCCATGTATTCCCCATCACCATCTCACCAGTGCACCATCACCTC
>JAGFMF010011678.1:170150-182826 GCA_019455555.1 Galemys pyrenaicus | reverse complement strand
TTTTTGGGCATTTGGGTTGTTTCCAGGTCTTACCTATTGTAAAGAGTGCTGCTATAAACATAGGGGTGCAGGTATTCTTTTGAATCAGTGTTTTTGTGTGATGTGGCTTTAAAAGACCCTAGTGGAGTCTATGAAAGCTGCCTCATCCCCAAAGACAGATCTTCAGGGATAAAAATTACTATTTTAGAGCATGACCATGCATATTACATTCATATATTTATAAATTTACAGATACAGAAATGTAACAAAGTATACATGATTGCTTATTTAAAAAATTAACTTAACGTTGCAAAGAATAAAAATTTTGAAGACTACTTAATAGGTAGAAGATAAATGATCTTAGAATAAGAATAAAAGTAAAAAATACTTTACGTTTACAAAGTAAAAATAAACAAGCTCATCCCAGAAAGTTATTTTATGGATATCAATAAACCGATTGTAAAGTTGACAGGGAAATGACTGAAAATATTCAACATAATATTGAAGAGCAGGGTTGTAGGACTAAAACTACCCAATTTTAAGATTTAAAGTTACAGTAATGAGAACAGGGTGGTACTGGTGAAAGAAATAGAGATCAGTGAAATGGAACAGAAAGTCCAGGAAGAGACTCAAATATAGTCAACTGATCTGACAAATGAACAAAAGCAATTCATTTGAAAAAGGAGACTTCCAATATATGGTTCTGTAGCAATTGGGTAACCACATGCAAAAAAAAAAAAAAAAAAGATCCCAACAATTTAGGCATAAAACATATATCTTTCACAAAAAGTTAACTGAAATCATACATAAAAATGTAAAATTCTAAACCTCCCAGAAAATTAAGTTAGAGGTTCGTGAGTTTGACAAAAACTTTTTAGATACAATACCAAAAGCACAAACCATGAAAAGAAAAACTGAAACTGTTGCATTTTATTCCTATTAAGAACAGTCACTTTGTGATAGATACATCAGTGGATGAAAAGACAAGTCACAGACTTAGAAAAAATCTTTGCTAAACGTAATCTGATAAAGGGTTGGTATCCAAAATACATAAAGAATTTTTAAAACTCAACCTTAAGGAACTAAACAATCCAATTTAAAAATAGGCAGAATCTCTGAAAAAGACCCCTCAGCAAAGAAGACATACAGATGGCAAGTAAATATCTGAAAAGATGCTCCACATTTCAGGTCACCGGGAATACGCCAATTTAAACAATGAGACACTTCTATGCACCTATCAGAATGGTCAAAATTCAGAGTACTGACAAAACCAAATGCTGGTCAGGGCATGGAGTAATAGGAACTTTCATTCATTGCTGGTGGGTATACAGTTACTTTGGACAACAGGAAGCTTCTTACAAAACTACACGTACTTGGGCCTCCCTGGTGGCGCAGTGGGTTGAGCAACACACTATGAAGCAAACTGCAGCCACTGCAGCACCAGTTCGATCCCTGCTGCCGGCCAGGTGGGGGACCCACATGGTGAGGCAGACCTCTCCAGCTGCGCCCGCTGCTCCCCTCAGCAGTGTACTTCCGTCGATCTGCCTGTTCTGCTTCCTGCTCTCTGTGGTGAATCCTCTCACCCCCCCCCCACCTCTGGCCTGTACCCCAGTGCTTGTATGCATAAATAAATAAATCTTTAAAAAACAAACAAACAAAACTACACGTACTTTTACCAACTGTGCTTCTTGGAATTTACCCAAAGGACTTGAAAATTTCTGTGCACACAAAAACCTGACCACAGATGTTATAACAGCTTTGTTCGTAATTGCCCAAACTTGGAAGTAACTTCAGTAGGTGAATGGATAAACTGGTACATCCCAAGAATGGAATATGATTCCGTGCTAAAAGAAAATGAATTATCAAGTCATGAAAAAAGCCTTGAAGGAAATTTAAACGCATATTACTGAGTAAAAGAAGCCAATCTGAAAGGGCAACATACTGTATGAGTCCAACTATCACTCTGGAAAATGCAAAACTACTGATAGTAGAAAGATGAGAGGTAGCCAGGGGTTGGGGGAAGGGAATATTCAGGCAGTGACAACACTTTATAATTCTGTGATGACAGTTACAGGTCATTGTACATTTGTTCAAACCCACAGAACATACACTACCAAGTACAAACCACAAAGTAACTGGGGTCTTTGAGTGATTATGATGTGTCAGTGATTATAACCAACATACATTAATGTAAAATGTCAATAATAAGGGAAATTGGCTGGGCCTGGAAGGAAGGGAACACATGGGAACTCTCAGTACTTTCTGTTCAAATTCTGTAAACTTGAAAGTGCTCTAAATATAAAGTCTATTTTTAAAATCACAAAAAGAAGAGTAAGAAAGAAAAACCTATTCTATCCCCATCAGTCAGAACCAAGGTGCCTGGGACAAGTCAAAATAAACAACAGCTCAAGCTAAAGCTTAAAGTAATAATGTATCTGGATCAAGCTTGGGGTAGGAAACAGCTTACAACTCAATAAAAATAAAGCATCAAAAATACAAATCCAGGGGCCTCCCTGGTGGCGTAGTGGGTTAAGCAATGCACTATGAAGCAAACCGCAGCACTGCAGCACGAGTTCGATCCCTGCCGCCGGCCAGGGAGGGGACCCACAGGGCATGGCAGACCTCTCCTGCTGTGCCCGCTGCTCCCCTCAGCAGTGTACTTCCATTGATCTGCCTGTTCTGCTCCCGGCTCTCTGTGGTGAATCCTCTCACCCCCCATACCCCTGGCCTGTACCCTAGTGCTTATATGCATAAATAAATAAATCTTTAAAAAAAAATACAAATCTGGTTATATGGTAGACTTAAGTCAAAATAGTAAGAAAAGTACAAGCAGTCTTAAAGAGTAACAGCAAATTTCAACTTCTAGGAAGGTCTACTGAATTTGTGTCCCTGTCAACTAATTATCAAGAGGAAAACTTTGAAAACAACTATAGCTGAAGAGGAAAAATGAAAATGTTAAGTAATGTGCATGAAGAACACATCGAGCGATGTAATTTGAAAAGCATCATTTGATGGCTTCAGTGCACAAACAGTTTGTTATAAGGCAAGATACCCCCAAAGTTTTCATCAGTGAAGGAAATTCATACCTGTTTATCTGATGAAAATGAAACTTTTAACACCTTATTAGGATTTTGGGATATTATCTCATTTTATCGTAACACACCTGTCTCCTATTTCAATTGATAGATGGCTCCTTTAAAAAACAAAACAAAACCAAAAAAACCTATGTCCTGGTTTTTAACATTTGCCAATTTCCATCATGTAAATACAGTCATCATTGCTGTATTTAAGCCACCAACCAACTGGTATAGTTACTGCCAGGAGCTAACTCCAGTAGTTATGGTTCATTTAGGATGCAGAAATTGGCTTCTAATTAAAGTCACTTACCACAAGGGAGCAGAATGTGAACTCACATCCAGAATATCTAAGAACTTTCACATCAGTGATTTTTATTTAATCCAGAATCATTAGATTTTGATATAGCCTGTTTTCTTTCTAAAGGGCCTAAATTATTAATATATGGTAGGTCTGATTATTTCCTAAACCAAATATTCTGCTTGCACCTTTAAACTGACTTATGTTAAATAAGCTACGAAGGGCCTCCCTGGTGGCACACCACATGGCACAACAAACCTCTCCTGCTCTACGCACTGCTCCCCTCTCTATGTCTAGTGAATCCTCTTACCTCCCACACCTCTGCCTATACCCCAGTTCTTGTTTGCATAAATAAAAATAAAATCTTTTTAAAAAATTTTTAAATGTGCTACGAAAAGTCTTCTCCACTTCACTATCTATTAAATTATTTAGCTATTCGTAAGTTCTTTTCAGTTAGTTTTACATATTTCACTTAAATCTGTCATTCGAATAGAATTTGGGGGTCATATACAAAAAGATGTTCTTTCCCCAAAATCAGTCCTTCTGGGTTCATTTACTGAAATTCTTTCAATGGTTTTATTCATTCACGAACTAAATCCAGACTCAAAAATGTTGTCTGGACTTTCTATTCTGCTAATTAACAATAAGTTTTTGTATCATTAACACTTTTAGTTGTTGAAGCTTTGTAATAGGTTTTTTACCTGTTAGCACAAATGTTCCTGTTTAGTCACCATCCTCAGAAATTTCTCAGCTACTGTCATTTACTTAAACCTCAAGTTTATCCTTAGTTTCAAAAATTAGAAGAAAACTAACACCTTAAGATCACTTGTCTAAGACCTGAGCTACCCTCACTAATTTGTCTTCTTTTGTGTACCGCCCCCACCAATGTATACTTTCCTTCATAGAAGATCAATCTCTAATTCTATTTCTAAATACTTTAAGCTTCTATTCTGTGAAACACAACTTTCTCTCACTACTCAGTCCAACATTTTCTGCTTCTGGTTGAATGTCAATGGACAGACAAATTAAGACTTTGCTTGTTCTTTAGACATCTGTTCCTAAAATGTTTATTTATCCTAGTCTAAACCATTCCCATTGAGAAGAGCCTCTAAACAGAGAAGCCCTATGACATCTCTGGCACATTTCCAGTGATTTTTACTTGAAGTCTACTACAGAAATATCACTTATTATAAAGTTCAAGGAAAAGAACCCATCATCTAAATAAATCCATTATTCACTCCGCTAGAGTCTCCCTGAGGTTATTTTCTTGTGCTCTCTTGCATCTTCAGAAGCTCAGCTAAGAAACTATTCTAAAAATGTATAAACAATGTGGTATTATTTTTAATGTGGACTGGCTTAGGAGTTAGAAGACAAGTAGTGGAGGACTTGACTTAGCTACTTAATATCCTTTTAATCTTGATGAAATTATTTAACCACTCTAAACTTTTACTTCTCTTCTAGAAAACCACCAAGTTGAGTTATGTCTCAACCCTGAATATTTATCAGAAGAAGCAACAAGAAAGTCATTTTCATTTTTGTTTTCCACTCCTCCTCCTATAAAAAATATTTGCTGCTTATGAAAAAAACTATTGTAGCAAACTTTTTCCCTCTAGCCAGACACGCCTGTGGGATCAGCACAGGATAGCACAGAAGTACAAATCTGGACATCAAAATCATCCAGCAAGTGTTTCCTAGACCCAAAGTTGGGAGAGATAAATAAATGCATGTAGATATGTAGTATTTGCTTTGCCTTCTAAGAAGAACAAAATCTAAATAGGTGGTCTGTGTTCTCTGCACGCTGAGATGATGGCAGAAGACAAGGAACAAAGGGCTTTCCTCCTGGTATCTTTAAAAAAAAAATTATTTATGAAAACAAGAACTAGTATATAGGCCAGAAATGTGGGGGTGGTGGGGGTGATGAGAGGATTCACCAGAGACAGAGTGGGGAGCAGAACAGGAAACAGCAGAATATACTGCTGAGGGGAGCAGTGGGCCTGACAGGAGAAGTCTGCTGTGCCATGTGGGTCACCTCCCTGGCCAGGGGTTGAACTCATGCTGCAGTGGCTGCAAATATCTTCATAGTGCTGAGACTTAACCCGTTGCACCACCAGGAAGGCTCCCCCTCCTAATATCTTAAATGGTGGCTAACAAAGAAAAGCACAGAGAGGCTGGGATTCTTCCTTCTATGACTCTTGGTGTCACTCTTTAGAGTAATGCAGCTTTATGGATCACAATTAACAGACAGGGAAATGTAGCTGCACATCTACTGGTTTCTAGCAGTCAGTGACAAACAAAATAATTAGCAAATACCAAACCTGGTTCAATTAAAAACAGAGAGTAAACAAAGCTACTGATTCTTGTTTTATTCAATTTCATCATGGAGGCTGTATTTCCAGAAATAGGAATAGATTAAAATCTTCTGTTCACAAATACAAAACAGGTAGGGAAAAAAAGAAAGCATATAAAAAGTTTTGTGAGAATTAAGGAACTGCCAGAGATGACTAACAAAAACTGGGATCAGGTCAGAAAACCTGACTTGGCCAGATTGTTGAGAGAGGATATGAAATATTTTTCAAGAGGTAGAATCATAACCAACAGGATGACAGAGACAAGTTTTTATTTTTGCCTAGTTATAATGAGAAATATGCCAAGTGAACTTTAATGCTAGAAGTGACAGGCCATGCCCTGTTCTCCTTGGGAGTGGGTCATAAACATAGAAAACCTGAAGATCAAAGAAAGTTAGACTTGAGATGCTTTGTAACAGGGGGCATAACGCTCCTCTTTTTGTCCAGTCTACTGGGCTGTGCCGAGGGGACATTCCATTTACAACAACGTGTTAAGTGTTCGATTTCCCTGTGCACTGCCAGCAGTTCTTTTAATAGTTGCCAGTCTGATATGTAAAAAATGAAAGTTCACTGCTAATTTGGTTTATATTTTTTGAATATTTTTTTCATTTATATGTCACATTAGATTTTTTTTTTACATAAACTGACTTGTTATATCTTCTGCCAGTTTTCCTCTATTGTGTTATCTTTTTCTTATTAATTTGTATGAGCTCTGAATATTTTATATTTTCTGTTATCTACATCACATAATTTTCCAACTTGTACTTTCTTGTATATTGCATCATTTGCCTTATAAATATTAAGTAATATTTTGGTTGAAAGCATTCATCTTCTTTATAATTTTGGTTTTTCTCTCTTGGCTAGAGGTCTCTTCTCTCCTAGATTCTGTGTGTTGACTTCCAGTTATCTAAGAACTTTTAAAATTAATTTTCAACGCCATGTCTATCACATATTGGTTTTTAATATAGTATCTTTTTCCCAAATATCCAGATATCCTAACATTATTACTACATAAATCATCCCCTTCCCTCTGGTTGTTACCTATGTTTAATTTTACTTGGAGATTTTTGAGGAGATTCTCAAATTCTCATTAACCCACCTTATCGACAACTTTACTGAGTTGACTACTGTTATATTAGAGTCTGATACAATCACTTAATATTATACTTTGATACAATGTCTGATTATAGTTATAATGTGTTCCTATTAGAGTTAATTTTCTGGTTTAGAAAATATTCTTTGTACTTTTCAAAAATAACTTTTTAAGCTTTTCTTGGTTATTTATTCCTCCACATGTACACTGACGGCTCTAGCAAAATCCTTGCGGTGGAGCCCAGGCATCTGTATGTTTGTGAAAACTCCCCACTGAGACTTTAATCTGCAACCACCACCTTATTCTGTTCTTCTAAAGCAGAAGTGCTGCTCTATATAATGATTTTATTTCTACAATGATTTCATTTCAAACCAATGTTGACCTTAAAAAAGTTTTTGAAACACCACAAACAAGGAAACCTACTTATACAATACCACAAACAATATCCATCAAGCAATTCGGTAAGAGTTGAGCAAATGCAGGTCAGGGGCAAAGCTTGAGGAAGCAAAGTGCAGGATCAATAGAACAATCCCAAAGCCTAATTTTAAAAAAGTCATTTGATGTTCCCCAGTACTACCAGAAATTTTGGTGAACTGATTTTTGTCTCCAGATTTCAGTCACTTCAATGTGCTCGTTGTCCATGTCTCAAAGCATGTATCTTAGAGCCCTATCAGTTCTGTCTTTTATTAGCAGTGATTTCAAAGGTGAGATTTCAATGATGTACACTTTTAAACCATCACTGATTTCTTCCTGTGCCTTACATCTAGATCTAGTCTAGTAATAGAATTCCATTACTTATAAAAGTAATCCCTTCTTTATTTCTGCATAAATTTTATTTTTAAAAAAGATTTATTTATTTATGCATATAAGAACTGGGGTACAGGCCAGAGGTGTGGGGGTGAGAGGATTCACCAGAGAGCGAGTAGGGAACAGAACAGGCAGACTGAACGAAATACAAAGCTGAGGGGAGCGGCAGGAGAGGTCTGCCACACCATGTGGGTCACCCTTGTTGCTGGGGATGGAACTCGTGCTGCGTGGCTGTGGATGCTTCATAGTATAGTGCTTAACCCCTTGCACCACCAGGGAGGCCCTCTGCATAAATTTTAAATTCAGATTCTTAGACTATTCTAGGTAGGCTCCTAACAAACCTCCCTACAATCATCCCTGCCTCTTAGCCCATGAAATAAGTTCACCTAGCAGTCAAACTGGCTATATTCCAAGTCATTACAGGCCCTGCACATCAAACCATGGCAATGCCTTGCCTCTGTCCTCTGCAGAAAAATGCACGGCTCTTCTTCGAGAATATTACTAAAGCTGTTTTATTGGAATCATTTTCCTGTCTCCCTATAGACTCTCTCCCTAGGACTCATTCATGTATTGCTACAAATTTTTACATGAAGCTATTTTTTTTTTCATTTCTTTTTTTTAAACAATTTTTTTAAGAGCAGTCTATGGCACAGCAAAACGGACCACCCATGTTGACACACAAACACAACCACTTCCATTATCAACATCCCAGCCAGAGAGGTATATTAGTTACTACTGGTGAATCTAAATCTCATCCACATCAGTATCACCCAAAGCTCATACTTCCATTAGAGTTCTCTTTAAGTGTCCTGCCTTCTACAGCTTGAACAAATGTATCCGCTATCATAGGATCCCACAAAGTAGCTTCTAAATACCTTATGCTCTGTCTAGTCAGCCCTCCTACCCATAAGCTCCAGCACTCATGTTTGTGTTTGTGTCTGTTACCTTTTCCAGTATGTCGCTTAGTTGGAAACATAAAGTATGTAGCCTCTTTAAGTGAGGTTTATGTATATGTATTTGTAATACATATACATTTGTAAACAGTAATATGTATTTCTGTTTCCTCTAAATCTTTTCATTGCTTGATAGCTCCTTTGTTTTAGTACTCAATAACATTCCATGTATGGATGTGCCACAATTTACTTATCCATTCACCTACCAAAGGACATCTTGGCTGCTTCCAATTTTTGGCAATTATGAATAAAGCTACCGTAAACACCAGTGAGATTTATTTTAGACATAAAAAATTTAATGCATCTAATACAAATCTACACTGTTTTTTTAAAGATTTATTTACTTATGCACATAAGAGCTGGGGTACAGGCCAGAGTCCAGGGAGGTGAAAGGATTCACCAGACATGTGGGGAACAGAACAGGCAGATCGACTGAAACACACTGCTGAGGGGAGCAGCGGGCGAGGCAGGAGAGGTCTGCTGGGCCATGTGGGTCCCCTCCCTAGCCAGAGGCAGGGATCGAACTCGAGCTGCAGTGGCTGCGGTTTTCTGGTTTTCTTCGTAGTGCATTGCTTAACCCACTGCGCACAAGGGAGCCCCCACAAATCTATACTTTGTTAAATTGTTATTACCTTATATGTCAATGGATAATAACTCGTTCACTTGTTACAAATGTCTTTTCTAACTATTTTCTGTATCACATGTCAGTGAATAGAACTGAAAATACAACTGTAAAACAGTTCATGTGGTTTTCTACCTTGAACTACCTACCATTACAGTCATAACTCAATATTTTCTAATAAAAAGCAGGTCTGATAATTTAGAGTTCCCTATTCTAATGGAAATATTCTTTTGTAAAAATCCTTAAAACCTTGCTCTTTTCACCAAAAAATTTTAAATTGGGAAATAGTATTAATCAAAAGGAAATAAATCTTTCACCCTACAAAGGGCTAGCAAAAGATTAATTATAAACATGCTAATGACACTGTATACAGTTGCTTCCAGAAAAGAAGTGTAAGAGTACAGACAGTAATGGAACAAGCCAGAACACAATGACTTGGGGCATAACTACTATTAATAGGCCAGATACCTGTCTTCTGTATTTAAAATATTTACCTGTCAGTACAGAGACAATCAGAACTGGCTGTAAATACCAGCACAGCCGTAAGACTGAATAATGACTAAACAGGAGCGAACAGGAGGTAATCAGAAATCTAGAAACAGAGGCAGAATGTGATATCTAGCTAGAAAAAAAAAAGACTGTTAACTGGAAGAACAGTACCATGGAGGTTCAAAAAAAAAACACAACCCAGATGTTATGCTAGGAAACATGTATAAAGCAAAGTCTAAGAACAGGAAATTTGTGGACATACAGCTAGGGAAGTGGGTTTAATTGTTAAAAAGGTATGTCAGCAGAATTTGATTCTGCCCAACTTTTGGTTTTATTTTTAGATGAGAATTTCATTTTCTTGAAGAGCAAAGCAGAGTCCCATATTTGGAAGAAATGGAGTACTGAGAGGTTGACAAGTCAAGGCTCAGGAAGGAAGCAATGCCAATTGTTAGAAGTAGAGGCTTGTACACAACAGTAGGAAGTAGCTCCAACATGAGAATTGAAGTCAGGCTGATGCGAGTCACGCGCATGTGTGAGTGACGACTCTTCCAAACTCCCCATCCTAGCACAGGACACAACAGGAGGCCTGACCTAAGACTCAGCCTGTACATGAGTACCACAGAGATACACGCGGGAAAGGGCTAGGACACAGTGGATCTGAAACTTACTGCAGATGTTACATTGACCTTTCTGTATATGTTCAGACACCTATGGATACTGTGACCATTCTTGTTAGATCTACCTGATTTCCAATTTTCTATCTCATTATTAAACTATGTGTTATTATTAAACTCTGTCTTTATTGACCAATGAAATAAATCATAAAATCAAATACCTAATAAGTTAGCTAATCAGCTGTACTTTTTACAACACATTTTTCGTCTCAAAGATATGTGTCATCTTTGTCAATTGAGATAAACCTAGCTTAAGGAGCTAGACCACTTCTTAGTAAATGGATAAAGTAGGTCTTTGGTTCCTAACCAAATGATATGCAAAGTAAGGAACTCCTAATTCAGAAACCATTACAGGTTCACTTTAGTCATGTAAAAGCACAATGAGTTGGCTTTCTTGTCTAGGCTTCACTTCTTAAAACAGGAAGATTTCTCTGAGGGATAAGAGGGTATTTTGGCAATAAACAATAGATGATTCTTTACCATAACAGTCAACATTAAGTCTCAGTGGATACTGATATTAATGTCAATGACAACATAAATTAGCCTAACAATTTAAAGTCTGGTTAAAAACCTCCTTTGCCTCCCATGTTTCCCATATCCCATATCTAACACAACACCTACTATTCCTACCTCTTTTTTAAAAAAGATTTATTTATTTATGCACACAAGAGCTGGGGTATATGCCAGAGTCCAGGGAAGTGAGAGGATTCACCAGACAGAGTGGGGAGCAGAACAGGCAGACTGATTGAAACACACTGCCGAGGGCAGCAGTGGGGGAGGCAGGAGAGGTCTGCTGGGCCATGTGGGTCCCCTAAAGGACGGGGGCAAGGATCGAACTCGTGCTGCAGTGGCTGCAGTCTGCTTCTTAGTGTGTAGCTTAATCTGCTGCGCCACCAGGGAGGGCCCTACTCCTACCTCTTAAATATTAAATGACTAAAAAAACTTTTAAAGCACTCAGAATACTCATCCATGTGGTAGACATTACATACATGTTTGCTAAATAACAAAATAACATTTCTTCATTTGTTCAGCCTTCATCTCACATCTGGTCTACCACAATAGCATCTTATCTCTCTTCATAGGATGTACCTTTTTTTTTCTGTCTTCCCAATTTTTTGCCCCCAATGCATGGAAAATGAAATCACCCAACCACTGGCACAAAGAAACATCAGTGTCACAAAGTCCATCAGTGGTTTCCCATTCATTTTAGGTTTAAAGACCAAATCCATAAAAATAACAATGTTGTCAAGGTTCTATAAGTTCTGGCTCCTGCCTATCTTTCCAGCTCATTCCCATTACCCTAGCCCCATACCTCTTGCTTTAGCCAAACTATCCTATTGCCTCCAGCATATAAGATCTCTTTTGCTTGTGTGCCCCTCCCCCAAACAGTTAGCTATTTCCTCCGTTACATTTCACTGGAGTATCACTAGATCATGGAAACTTTAAATTAAAATATGGCGGATTAAAGGAAGTCAGCTAAAGTTTGGGTGTTTTTTGGGGGGAGGGAGTGTTCTTCACATACTATATAACTTATCTGAACACCAACACACTCATCAATAAAAATATGAAAATAATTTATCAATTGATGAATAGACAAATGTGAGTATACCTACAGTGGAGTATTAGTTAGCCATAAAAAAGTAATGAAATACTGATGCATAGTACGGTGTACATGTAATTCATATTCCAATGAACCTTGGAAATATGGCAAATAAGACAGTCATTAAAGAATACCTATAGTATGACTCCATTTCAAGAAAATGTGCAGAATAGGCAAATCCACAGAGACAGAAAGTAAATTAATGGATACAAGGTTTCTTTCTGGAGTGATAAAAAACTATAATTAGAGAATGGTGATGGTTGTACAACTCTGAATACACTAAAAAGTACTGAACTGCATAGCTACATGAGTTTTTACAATGTGTGAATTATTTCATAATAAAGGTGTTATTTTAGAAAATAGAAATAATAGATTTTCTTGGGTTTTCATGATTACATTAAATAAATGATTGTCTATATGTGATTATCCACGTACACACATTTATACTGCACACACACATGTAGTATGTACTTACTGTAATACCACAAGTACCTTAATAAATAGTAAGCATTTTAATCAAATATAATTATTTTCACTGAAATTTAGGTGAATGTATAATTGTGCTTTAGGGATTGGCTTTTACTATTTTTTTTTAAAGATTTATTTATTTATGCATACAAGCACTGGGGTACAGGCCAGGGGTGTGGGGGGTGAGAGGATTCACCACAGAGAGCAGGGAGCAGAACAGGCAAATCAACAGAAGTACACTGCTGAGGGGAGCAGCGGGCACAGCAGGAGA
>JAGFMF010011678.1:139283-170100 GCA_019455555.1 Galemys pyrenaicus | reverse complement strand
GGGGGGGGGGGGGGGGGGGGGGGGGGGGGGGGGGGGGGGTGTGCCCCTCCCTGGCCGGCAGTAGGGATCAAACTCGTGCTGCAGTGGCTGCGGTTTGCTTCATTGTGCGTTGCTTAACCCACTGCGCACCAGGGAGGCCCTGGCTTTTACTATTTTTGCAGGACAAAAACTTTTACTACAGTATTATTCCAGGAAAATCATCCCTGAATATTAAAAATTCTATTTACAAACTTCTTTCATTATGCAAAAATCCAAGTTATTCATGCAAATTTAATTTCTTACTATACCATCTCTTAGTCCCATTTTAATTCATAAAATTATGGTTAAAACAAATTCATTTCTTTTATGTCTCTTAAAAAAAACCTACATTTTTGGGAAACATTAGCTGTCATGTATACAAAATAAAGTCTACATATTAATATTTACAGAAGGCATTATATTGATGATAAATGCATCCGTGGTCTTAATTAACATTAGCTACATTAACTGGAAGGATCTCAATACTGAATCTTGCCTTGTCTTATCAATTTTAGGGATATAAGCAAATCTTTTAAATGATAACACCCTCACTACACAGCTGGTTTAACAGAATGTTCCTGATTCCATTTTTAAAGAGAAAAGTGCCTAAAAGTGTTGGCACCAAGACAAAATCCTGAATTTAGGCCATATGAATGTCACTTCATTGTTGTTACTGAAAGAAATAAGCTCAACTATAATCAAACTTCCCCAGCACTGCATTCACATTCTGCCAGCTAAGCAGGCCTTGAAACCAGAGAGCTTCTAACGATTAATAGAACAAGCAGCATTTAACTTAGTACATATATAGCAAGTGCATCTTATAAACATGAAACATTTTAACTATAAAGTATTATAACATTCACTGCTACTGTATTAGGCTCAATCACAAAATTCAGACTTTTTCCTTTGGAAGGATGGAGCAGCATTTGAAATATATAATTTAATGAAAAGGTTATTTTCCTTTTTAAGACTACTATCACAAGTTTCCATTTTCAAGAAATTCACTGAATAGAATTTCATGAAACATTAATTCTGTGAAGTCACTAAGGTGTCATTTTATGCACCCCTGCTTCAGAAACTGCTCCAGAGAGACAGCACTAGTTCAACAATCACTGTATAGTTTAACAGGGATCATATAAATTCCCAACCTTCTTTCTTATTATTAATCCTCTGCAAATGATAGCATTCTAAACTTTATCTTAGTTGCCAGCACATGTACCAAAACACTAAGTATACAAATAAGAACAAAAACACAATCACTCTGTGTCCTCACCACACCCCCCTCAACGTGTCAGTTCATTCAAGTAGCAGGGAAAGATATGGGGGGGAAGATAGGAATAATGATACAAAGATGGTAAAACACACAGCAGGCAAAGCATTAATTGTATGAAGTATAAGACTCAAGAAGGATGGATCTTCAAGATAAGAAATCATTGTGAAGCAGAAAGAGCAGGGGTGAGTGGGTGCTTTTCAAGTAAAGGTAGAAGCAAACACAAAGGCATAGCATGCTGTAGGAAAAGGGTAAATATGACTGAAGGGGTAAAGCATGAGGATAAGAGAGAAGTGTGAACTCACTTCTGGTTTCTGGCTCAGGGAGATCGTGAATGGCAATGTGGTCTACCACCATGGGGACCATCCTATCACTCAAAACTAAACTCCAACTCCTTTCCCTTTAAGTCTTCTCTGCCCCCCTGTGGTTTAACATAACTTCTCCATCTCTGGTACTCCATGTTCTTTTTATATGTAACATTTGGTAAGTCATAATGCATATGCAACATCCCTAATTTAACTTCTTTACTATTAACTTTTTCTCTGTGTGTCATTTCTCTCTGTGTCACTTAACCAGAAAACACCTTATGAACAAAGACAGAATCTATTTGTCACAGAACAGTATATACTCAATAGATGTTGATTCAAGTATTTGTAAATAAACATCCCAAGAAAGAGACAGACAACTACTGTCCTTTCTAAAGTCTCAAAAATATTTTTACCCTCTTTCTTTTAAATACAATAGGGCTAAGTGAACACAAAAGGAAAAAAAAAACCACATTCACAATTCTGATGAAATAGACAATCTCTCACTTTTCAGCTTCAGGCAAACTTGGTTAGAGCTTTATTGACTGAGATTTGTAATTTCTTTTCAATACTAACTGACTGTATTACAACTATAAAACACCTTTAAGATATATATATCCCGTGAGTACCTAAGGGCAAAAGGATGTCCACAAACTCAATCAGTTTTACAAACTCTGTTTGGAGTTCACTGTTGGATTCAGGAATATGATTTTATGAGATTAGACTGAGACTGGTTACAAGGTTCATGCAAGGCATGTAGAAATATTTACATGGTCACAAAACAAGGTAACCATAGGGTTCACAATTATCTATGCAAAACAAGACAAGTGACTATGATATACACGTGTTCCTCCATAAGAACCTATTAATTATAGCTATAGTCTCCATATAAAACTGTCACTATTTTTTAAAAAGCACATTGTGAAGAGGGAAGAAAGTAGAAAAGGAAAAGAATGATAGCTTAGAAACCAGAGTCTGGTTTATTTTGGTAAAAAAATGTATTCTGTTGCCTTTTTAAGTAGTAAAAGTAATTTAGGTAGTCAGTAATTATAGTTCTCCTGATAGTTTAACATATAAAGGTTCCTAGAACTAAGATAATTTCCTGCCATCTGGCAACACAGTATCTCCATATGGAAGAATTACTTACAGATCAAAATGAAAAGTAATACAGAGACTGTAAATGCAATGTACTTGGCAAAACACAAATCTCCTATATGGCTTTATCTGAAGAGGTTTTTCCAATATCAACATTTGGCCTTTTATATTATTTGCTTATAAAACAAAACTACATTAAAGAGTTATCTAGAAAAATTAAATTTAGCCTCTCATATTTTATTCATTAGTTTGTTCTGACACCAGCAGCATAGTTAGGAGCAAGAACAACTAGGTTCTAATTCCAGTTCTTTGCCACTGTTATGACCTTGGAAAAGTCACAATTTTCTATACTTGAATTTTCTTTGGACAAAACATACATAATACAACATTTTTGCTCACTTTCTTCATTAGTTTGGTATACAATTATTAGTATAACTTTAGCAATAAGAAAATCATAGAATAAATAACTTCTGAAGTACTTTGGGATCCTCAGAGAAAAGTACATAGAAATTACTGGAAATAGTGAATGTTTTGAAGATCATTCTTTCTGCCAAAGACATATATTAGGAAGGGAGTTAATAATAGCTCTATGGCATTAGTTGTACTGACTTAGCTGAACTTTGAACTATATCATCCTAAACGTTCTTTATCAGAAAATCTGTTACATATGAAAATTATTCATTGTAACTTTTATTACAAGAACAAGGGAAAGTTATGATCATTTTACAAAATCATCTCATGTTTTAGATAGCTGGTGTTGCTTCAAACAAACATTCTAAGCTAAGAGAACTATGGAATAGTACTGATATTCGATAACCCTGCAGAGATAAGGCTATTTGTCATTCTTTTCCCCCATTTTTGACCAACTGAGAAAAACTTTGCCAGAATGACACAAACAAGAAAATCAAGGCTGGTAAATTTCAGTCAAAGAATATTTAACTATCAATATTACTTACAACTGCCCGATTGTGCACATCTGTATTTTCTAGCTATCGTACTGGTTGCCATTCAAGAAAATATTCATGTTATTTTCAACAGCTTTTATTCTACTTGGATCAGTCGAAAGAACTAGCATGCAAGGAATGGCAATGATAAAACCTCAGCATTTCTCCAGGTAAGCACAGATACTTACAGCTGCTGCTCCAGGACTTTAACAAGGACTTTATGCTAATTTCAAAAAACACAGAATCCTGTAGACTCAACATTGTGCCTCAACTGGCTGTCAGAGCAGCAGCAGCAACAGCAGCAGAAGCAGCGGCAACAGCAGCGGCGGCGGTGGCTTTGTTGATCTATCTCTGAGCCGCTGTCCCTTCTCTCACAGGCAGCAGTTTTGGCCCACAGTGCTTTGGCTTCATTACCATGCAGTCTCACAGTGACGCACAGCTATAGTGGAAATGCTGCTGAATGCAGATGCACTAGCCAGTGAATCAAGGCTTACAAGTTTATTGTAAGTGCCCTGAAGGACATGTTCACCCTTCTTTATGTAGCCATACGTGGCTACAATTATCTCCTGTTAATGCTCCTGTTATCACACTAGACGAGCTGTGTCTCCAGCAGCTTTCAGTGTAGTCACTAGTGCTATTAAGCAGACAAGGATAGAGCTCTGCCCTTGGATGCCAACTTTTCTAAGGACCTTAGCAATAAAAATGAATTAGGAGCTACCAAAAGATCTTTACATCTCTTCCTTTAGTAGCTGACCAAAAATAAAAAAAATCGGTGGTATTTACCCACTCCAGTATCAGTTTTAAGTGATCTGAGCAGTCAATTCTCTCCATTCCTCTGTACATGCAGGTGCAAGCAGGGATTTTTCTCAGCATGCTTATGATGATGCAGTCTATCGCCTCACTTAACCCACCTTAGAGAACACCGGCTAATGGAATGAAAAGATGATGCAATGACCACAGTAGCTGAGCCCTCCATCAGCCCTCTAAAACTGCCCAGCTCAGGACCAAGTTTCTTCTGCTGCATGCAACTTATTCAAAAAAGAGAACTTTATTAGCATGGGATTGTTTTAGAGCACAGGCTCTTCCATTCTGAATACAGCACACAATTCCCCTGAACATTTAAAATATCAATGGGCAATAAGAAATCCTCTAATATATATTTTAAAAATTTTATTCTATGGAAACTATTCTGCAAGTGGAAACTAACACCACTGAAAACCTAACTTCCAGTATAACTGAAAGAAATACAAAGTAGTAGAAAAATTTTACAATCAAACCGAAATAATATTTTGTGTTATTACCAAAAGCAAGATCTCTTGACCTCATTATCAGTATGCTGTGACTCTGAAGGTCAAGGGGCATGTGTCTTTCCACATGCAGCAAGACATCTGCATTGATCCATCTCTACTATTGTAGCCTTTAAATACCACAAGGAATAAACTCAGTGATCAAAGTAAGTGAATGAACTCATTCATAGCCAAATGGCTAGAAACTATTGAAAGTGAAAGAATGTCCTTCCATGTAGAATTATCATACACGCAGGGGAGAAGCCATTCACATTCACTAGCACATAATCAGCAGGAACAGTGCTGTTGGGAGTGTCATTTAAAGCTTGTATTTCTTCAGAGCAGTCCAAGATCTGAAAAAAGTCTGGGGCATTCCCATACCTGCACAGACCCAAAATCTAACCTCAAACCAGGACTGCAAAAGTTAATAACCACATAGAACCCCAACATCACATCACCATTGTTTGGGCACATCTTGATCTGAGACATCTTGGGATCCGTCAAAGCAAGGTCCCACTGGCTTAATGGAACACAAATGCTTCAAAGCATTCCACAGTCCAAAACCACTATCTCGTATCTTGACAATGCGTCAATACACTAAAGGCTCTGAGTTTTACCCAAACTGGTTTAATTTTTCTTTTTAAGTATCTCACAAGGTGATTTCACAACACAACCCTCTTTTTATCAAACCACGAGTAACAGACTCAGGAAATAAGCTGGTCTATATCCAAGTAAACTATACCATTAAATGCCAACACTCAGTGGAACCATGTCTGTAAGTAGACAAGTTAGAGGGTATACACCCAGATATTTTGCCCTTTTTTTCCTACCCCTATTGATCTAAAGTCTATAGTCTCACACACATACTAAAAACTACTTAATATTATTTGATTATAACGTCTCACCAAAGTAATCAAGGTTCACTACTAAGTAAATCTTTGTAACTATAATAAGTATAGCTAACTGCCATACAGAACTGTACAGTATAACTTTTGTGGGGTATGAGTTAAATAGTAAATGATCTTCTCATGATCTGAAAGTATTTCTTTCCAATTTCCAGTGTTACTTACATAATCCAAAAGAATAAATCAGAACCCAAAGTTTCCACTAAAACTAATCAGATTTTTTTTTAACTAATCAGATTTTTAAGACAGACAAAAATCAGAGAGAGAGAGAGAGAGAGAGAGAGAGAGAGAGAGAGAGAGAGAGAGAGAGAGAGAGAGAGAGAGAGAGACCCAGACAAAGCAAGTCAACAGTTTCTTTGAGACACTGATGCATAGCCAATTTTCAGGGCTTATTCTAAAAGTTCCATTTTGTATTAGGACTTCTTTGAAGACAGAGGGTGGGGTGAAAATGGTACTTTCCATTTACATACAGGATAATTCAATAGTTTTATTTGGACAGAGACTGGGGGCTTGGACTTTATTCTGAAATGTATAGCATATACGTAGTGTTACTATTTCAATTCTTAATTACAACTTTAACAAAGGTTAAAAGGAAATATTTCCTTTCTAACCCCTCCCAAACTTTTATCACCCACATCACTAAAGTATTAAATAAAACTACATATGCACCCAACAATCTTTGAGAGGCCAGGGCAGAGTTTCACTATATTCTGAATGTTTTCTCAACCTCTCAGTTACTACTCTTATTTTTAAATTACATATACAATACTCTATTCTTCAAATGAGTTTTCTTACTTACCCCACCAATTAATAAAAGAATTTATTGTAAGCTTGCCAAAGACCAGTCAAAACATCAGATTCTGTTTTATTCTTTCTATAAATTCAGAATTCTCCAAGTTGTATCATACATATATACTTCTTATCTCATCACCATAAAAAGCCACTGGAATCTTTATTAATGGCATGTATCTGATAAAACAGCAAAGTCTGTTTGGGATAATTACCTTCAACTATAGCTTTCTTCACCTTTTAGATTATAATATATTAAAAAATGCTTCCAAAGGATAATATTTTAAAGAAATTCACAATTTCCATATTATCAGCTTCTACCAAGGTCTTCCAGACAGGACCAGATACTATAGATACAAAAGATGACCCTGGCAGTTCTTTTGCCTTCAAAGAGTTTGAAAGTAGACTTCCCTATTAAGTTGGGAAAAATAGACTTTCCCAACTTCGATTTAATTCTATGCCCTTTACATTGGCATTTTGTAAAGTTTCATGAAATTAGTTACTTGCTTTACATTTCTAAATAGACAGTAGATAGCAATACAGTTCAATACACCAAAGGATTATGTACCAGGAAGAATTCCCTGTAAATCCAAGCAAAATATTTCCATTTAGATACAGGATCTGAACAAAATGTTCCTCAATATATAATCAGGCTTGGATTTAACAAAATATCATATGATACAGGTCATGATACTAAATGTTCCACCTATTCAAAAGGAAGTAAAATTCTTTAACAACTAACTGGTTCTTAGAGAGAAAAGTACAAATATATAGATCCTCAATTAAAGAATTTTAAAAAAAGTTCAGAAATTATCAATCTTATCCATAACCACCATTACAGGAAAAAATAGAAATCTGGTAAGTTTTTCTATGTAAAATACCTAATTTCCCTATCATTCCTAAAGTCTTTCACAGCCTCATAGACCTCAGTCTCTTTAAAAAAGTGTTCATCTTTTCTGGAGCTTAGAAAAAAAAAAAAAAGATTGAAAAGACTTTAGGTCTTTTCTTTCCATGGAAGGCAATATGCTCTCAGATTTTTTTTTTTTAAAGATTTATTTATTTATGCATACGAGAGCTGGGGTACAGGCCACAGTCCAGGGAGGTGAGAGGATTCACCAGAGACAGAGTGGGGAGCAGAACAGGCAGCTTGACTGAAACACACTGCTGAGGGGAGCAGCAGGCAAAGCAGGAGAGGTCTGCTTCACCATGTGGGTCCCCTCCCTGGCAGATGGCAGGGATCGAACTCGTGCTGCAGTGGCTGCGGTTTTCTTTGTAGTGTGTTGCTTAACCCACTGCACTACCAGAGTGCTCTCAGATTTTTAAGGTAATTAACATCAAAAATGAAATTCAAAAAAGAAAAATAACAGTTGGGGGCCTCCCTAGTGGAGCAAGGGGTTAAATCTCAGCACTATGAAGCTATCTGCAGCCACTACAGCACAAGTTTGTGTCCCTGACCAGGGGAGGTGGCCCATATGGCACAGCAGACCTCTCCTGCCTGCTGCTCCCCTCAGCAGTGTGTTTCAGTTAGTCTGTTCTGCTCTTCACTCTGTCTCTGGTGAGTCCTCTCAATGCCACCACCACCACCCCCATCACCTACCCACCTGCCTGCACCCCAGCTCTTGTACACATAACTAAATCTTTAAAAAAAAAAAAAAAGAAATTTAAAAAATAAGAAAAAGAACAGTTGTAAAAAATCATTTCACATTTTGCTTTAAAATATCATTAAACACAATAAAAATCATTAGCAGTAATTAGCTATAGTTCTAATAGTAGTCAATATTTCTAACCATTCTTGCTTCTTTTTACTTTTTTCTACATTTGCCAAATATTTTATAAAAACTTTGTTGGGCCCTGGTAAAATGACTGACTTTAAAGTTAGAGCACAAAACATGTAAGGTAACCCTAGAACATCTTGCAGTGCCATAAAGTTGGGAAGGACTCAAAAGAAAATACAAGTGAGTACATCAAAAAGACATAAAGAGCCAAGTGAACAGTTTCCAATTGCCAAAGTCATTACAATTTGAGCAACAAAATAAAGAATGTAGTTTTGGAATATAACCCAAATTATAAAATAAATACCCATTAATCTATAGCGATATGATAAAATAAGTAAGTAAAGAAATAAGGGAGAGGAGATAACTCTCATACAAAAAAGGGCTGTACAAAAAAGGGCTAACCCAGCAACCCAGTAGGCCTGACCACCATCCTTTGAAATGCTTGATTGACAAGGTTTGTCCCTTGGCTAGCACCTAACAACTCAAATTTGAAAAGGGTCTGACTACTCCTTGGGCTGATGAGTGATCCATTAAACCTAAGATGTTTATACAAACAATGTAGTTAAGTTGAAATCTGCTTTCCTTCAAAGAGTCTAAAGTTTGGGTATGTGATAGGTAGGAGGTACTTCTGTGCTCAGTCACAATAAAAACCACGGATGGTTTCACTTATCTGTGGAATATAAAGAACCAAAAAATATACACAGGAAATATTCTATAGGAATGAATCTTGAACTCTGAAAAATTTAATGGTTAGTTACCACAGGGGACAGGGATAAGGGGATGGGGGAGGGAAGTAGAGGTTACTGGTACAGGTTGTTTACTGGAGGGTGAGTAGAATAGGGACAGATATGGAAGAGTAAAAATGTAGCCTCCAAATTTAAAAAAAAAAAAAAAAAAAGTCCTGGGCACCAAGTCTCTTATTAGCTACCTTGGTTGACAATATTTCTTCCATGGTGTCACATCTCACTGATAAGAACTCAGATTGCTTCCTCTATGATACTCCTGGGAGACTCTCTGAAAGTCTGCACATGGTTTCCACTAGATTTCACCTCTTGTGTCTTTTCCACTTTGATTTTGTTTATAAAAAATCCTAACCAATACAAATATACACTATGTCCTATGAATCTCCTATCATTAAACCTGGGATGGTCTTGGGGACCCCTAGCAAATGTTCAGAAGAATTCCAAACAATTTACGTACATAGTTCACCCTCAAGAATGAGCACTGTCCCCAATCCTTGAAAGTGTGGGCTATGCAAAGTGATCTCCTTCCAAAGGATACGGAACAGAGAGCAGGGGAAAACAAGTGAGTTTACTGTAGAGAAACTTCACAAACACTACCTCAGCCAGGATATCAAAGATGACATCATCTGTGATGAATCATGAGTACATATTCTTGATATATGAATGAAAATGCCACTTTACCTCCCCCAAACCTATAACCCCAATCTAATTTGGAACCAAGTCAGATAGATCTAAATTGAACAATCTATAAAATACCCAACCAGTACTCAAAACTATCAAAGGTCATCAAAAACAGGGAAAATCTGAGAAACTATTATAGTTGAATACTCAGGGCATTCTATAGATATCTGAGAAGAGTCATGCTTTAATAAGGGAGCCAAAGTCTACTCTTCATCTACCTTAACAAAGCTTCAAGTGATTCAGAACAAGCTTCAAAAGACTAACCCATTTGTAAGTAAATGCCTTCCAGGACAAGAAATAACAAAATGTATTTTGTAACAAGTGTAACAAAATGCAGCAATCAACAAAATCATATTTATACTGTCTAGAATCCAATTAAAAAGCAGGAACATGTGACCTAATAAAATCAGCCAACAGAACAGATCTAGAAAAGACAAATGATGGAATTAGTTTATAATCTCTTTAGAAAACTTTCCATTTCTAGGCTCAAGGATTTAAAGGAAAACATTAACACAATGAAGAAAAAATATAACCTATATGTGAAAACTCAAATAGAACTTTGGGAGATAAAATAAACAATATCTAAAATAATAAATCCACAGGATGGGACCAAAAGATTAGATTCTGCAGAAGAAAAAAATCAGTGAACTTAGAGAAATGGAAAAATAACTGCAAGGTGAAGAATAGAAGATAAAGACTATAAAGCAGATATAGCACTTACGGACCCAAGTTCAAATGCCAGCAAATGTGAGGAGCGTACAGCATAACAAGGACACCAGGTGAGTAAACAAGCACAGAGCAGGTGAAGATATGTGACCAGGAAGGCACGGCACAGCCATGTGCTAGCATGCTGGCATCAGAACCTGTTTCCTTCTGACCCAGGCTGAGGGCAAGATATGAAGTCAAGTCAGAAGTCAAAAATTCTTGTCTCTGCAAACAGCAATGGTGGCTGCGAACCCACTCAATGCACAAAGCCTCAGTATAACGTGAATCTCAGGAGTGAAAAGGAAACATTATTTTTAAAAAGATTAATTTTTTTAAATTGATGAAGATAAGCCTATTAATCTAAAAATCTCATCAAACATCAACAAGAATATATACACTACAAACACATGCCAAGCACTAAACTTCTGAAACACAATGACAAAGAGAAACTCTTAAAAGCAGTCAAGGAAAATAATACATTACATATAGAGGGACAAATATAAAAATGAACACAAATATTCCATCTGAAACCATACAAGACATAAAGTAGAATGACAACATTGAAAAGTTAAAAACATAAAATTGATGCTTTATAATTCTATATTCAGTGAAAATATCTTGCAAAGATAAAAGCAAAAACTTTTCCAAGACAGACAAAAACTGAAAGAATTTATCACCAACAGATGTGCACTACAAAATATGTTAAAGGAGGTTCTTGAGGTAGGAAGAAATTTATACAAGGTGAAAACTTGAATCTACACAAAGAAATGACAAGTGCCAGAAGTGATTTACAGATAAGAGAAGTTCTTTCGTCATTTCAAGTTTCCTTTAAAAATTAGTTGACTGCTTAAATCTAAAGTGGTTAACAACATACTGTCAGATTTCAACATATGGAGAAAGAAAATGTTTGACTATAATAGCACGGAAGATGAAGGTGCAAATAGAGGTATAAGGTTCCAGATTCTTACATTATACATAAAATGTTATGCTGTTATTTGAAAGTAGACTGTGATTAAGCTGACATTCATTTTGTAAACCCTAGAATAACCAGTTTTTAAAAAGGAGATAATAAGCCAATTGTGGAATAACTTAGAATACTGAAAAAATATACAATTAATCCAAAAGAAGGCAGGGGAAGGGGTAATCACAACAAATGGGGCATATAGAAAATAAAGAGCAAATTAGATCTAAACCCAACCATGTTCCTAATTAGATTGAGTATAAATGGCCTAAGTGTTGTGTGAACGTGCCATGACAGAGGCTAACGACAGTTTAGTCAGTAAAACAAGCATCTATACTCTTTGAAAGGTTAGAATACAATGGTAGAAATAAAGCATGCACATGCACTCACATGTCCTGAATACATACATGCAAAATATAAAATGACAAATTATAAATAAGTACTGGGAAGGTAATACAGGGGGAACAGTAACAGTAAAAAAACAGAGGAAGACCTACTGACATACAGTGATCAGGAATGGCCACTAATAAACAGTATCAAGTCTGAAATCTGTTTGGCAGATTTCCTTCTGATGAGTGAATCTTTACGATTACCACCCCCCCAGGAAAAATAGATAAAATCAAAGTATTTGCCTGATCAAAGTTAGAGCATTAGTCCCACCCACTGGTTTGTCCACTTATCTGAAGATATCCTCAAAGAACCCCTGAAATACCCATAGACCAAGAAATACTGAAACTGCCAGTGGGATATGATCGAAGGATTCTGAGCAGGAACAAGGTGAGATGGATCATTGACAGGGAATAACCTTGAAAAGTACACAGTGGAAGTCCATGGGGTATTAAACTGCTGATGTGAAATAGAGCTACTAAAAAAAGAAATCAGTATACTTATAAAAATTGTAAGAGGCAATAATGGGAATAAGGAGAGAGATTCTAATTTTTCCTACTAGATATGTCCTGAAGTGTCTTGTGACTAGTAGAATTGAAAAAATAAGCTGAAATACACAAAAGTGACTCCTCCCACCCCCCAACCCCAGGCTTTAGGGACTGGGTGGATGTTGGTTGGTACTAAATGTGGAAACACCAAGAAGAGTTTGGCTGTATAAACTTGAAATCCAAAAGGATGAAAGAAGTAGAGGTGCAAAGAACAGAACAGGGGCAGAAATAACAGAAAACCAACCCCACAAGTGCTCTAGCTGTACTCTATTTATGTACTAGGGTGGGGAGCTGGGGAGCAAAATGAATGCATTGTTTTCAAGAATATGCTGGCCAAGCAATTCCACTCTTAGGGATCTACCCAGAGAACACAAAAACACTGATTCAAAAGAATACCTGTACCCCCGTGTTTATTGCAGCATTATTTATAATAGGTAAAACCTGGAAACAACCCAAATGCCCAAAAATAGATGACTGGATCAAGATGTGGTATATATACACAATGGAATACTATCCAGCAATCAAAAAAAGATAAACTTAATGCCATTTGCAACAACTAAAAGGAATTATATTCAGTGAAATAACTCAGAAAGAAAAAAAAATATCGATGGTTTCCTTATAGGAAAAATATAGGGGAACCGAATAAGGCATTAAAGGGAAAAAATAATAACAGTACAAAACATAGTGAAACAAAACAAAAACTAACAGACAATTATAAACCACAGACATCCTGCAGGGGAGGGGGAAAGAAAGAGATGGGAAAGAGGGATGGAGGAAAATAAGGGCTGTGTGAGGGTGCACAGGTGAATTGGTGGTGGAAATTCTATGGGGACTACACTTGAGAAAAGAAAGCAAATATTGTTTAAAAATGAACAATGATGTAAAATATATTTTAAAAAATTTAAAAAAAACATATGCTGGACAAAAATAACCACAGATTATTAAAAAAACCATAGATTCAGGTGAACCGGAGAAAAATAAAACAGAGATGAGAAACAATAATTCAATTATAGCATAAATGAACAAGTAATGAGGTGAATCTACTCCTGAAACAGTCGGGCCAGAATTCCACCTAGGCTTCCAGATACAAAGGTTTCAGGTCATGTCCAAACTAACTACTTATTAAAGACAAAAACAAACTTTTGAATTCTGACTGTGTAGAAAGAGGTCGGGAAGGGGAGAGGGAGAAAATGAGGAGGGGGGTCCAGTGCTGCAGACACATACATCTGAAGATGCAGGTACCTACATCTGAAGAGGTGTGAACCTGTACTCCCTAAAAATAAGCAGTGTTGTAAACCCATGTGACTTTAGTTAGAAGAAATTAACTGCCTATTGTAGAAGTATAAATCAATGTTTCTGAATTAATGGTCATAGCAATAAACAGTTCTAATAAAGACAAATTTTATACAAATGTCACAGACTGAACCAATGCATCAGTATGTTCACAAATTAGCAACATAAAATCAGTAAAGAAGTATTTTAATGGCGCTCTATAATTTGGGGTGCGGTTACCTATACAGCAATTATACCAGCTGTATAGGCTATAAGGTACAATTACTGCTACCTTCCTGACACTAGGTATTTATTAATAGTCCACCTTGTTCCTAGCTCTCAGTTTAAGATCTTTTTATATATTTCATGCATAGAACAAAAAAAAAAAATTGCTTCCTCTGCTCAAAATGAAGCCGTGTAGACCCTATAATCATACTTTCTTCCTTGCCCTCACAAACCATACCAATTTGCTATCATTTGGCACAATGCTAAGATATTATTTCTGAGTAAAACAAAACCTGTTCTTCAAAATGTATTTTAAGTTGATTCTGGAGATCCTAAAAACTCTAGCCATCAGAAATTATTTTAATTGCTTGAAACAACAATTTTTTAAGCCATTGCTAATAAAATTCCAGACTTAAGCTTTCCTATTCAAAAGGCTACTAGTTATTGAATTTGTATGTTAACAGCATAAACAATGTAGATACAGTGCCCCAAAAGAAACTAGAATTGTTAATACTAAGACATTTTCAGTGTCAGTATGTATTACAGAGGAATACTGGGAAGAAATAGATATGTATGTCACAGCAAGTCAATCCTACTGACAGGGAACAGGTAAAGTTCTATGAACTATGAAGAGGGTGTACGTAAAATGTATTGTCAAAGCGTTGACATAGTAGGCACTATCTAACAACATGAAGGAACAGAGACGTAAATCAGAACGGCCTGTGGAGAACAAGGGTCACCTTATCCTTGAAGCAGCCTTCATAAAGACTCCTTACTTCCTACCAATCTCTGCCTTTCTGAACTCTTCCTACACTGTCAGTAGCATAAGTCATCTTTGGAGAACTAGTCAAGTGAGTTTTTTATATACCTTACTTTTAAAACAAAGGAGTGAGTCAGCAAGGTTGTAATAAAGTGCAAGAAGATATAAAATAGGAATGGAAAAAATCTGACAACCAAATGTAAGGAGAGTAGTTACACTTATGACACAGAGTACAAGTAGGGGTAGGAAGAAAACATGAAGAGATTGTTCCCTAGAATTAAATGGGCAAATCCAAAACACAGTCATGTTTGCGCATGTTTAACTTTAATCATAAGGTACTGTATTAAAAGCAATTAGGGAGAATCTCTCTTCATCATCTTAGTATTATTTGAAGACCCATTCTAAACCCTAGTAAATGAGAGCCCATTTTTTACTAAGATCCACCAAGGTCCTTCTTAAGCGCCTTAAAGTTTAAGAATAGATACTTTATGCTAATATAAAAACATCATTATCTATTGATAGATTGATAGTTTACATTATTTTCATACACATCTATATTTACTTAAAAATAGAAGCTGGGGAAATGGAGAAACATAATAGTACAAAGACATTTTCTGTATTCCTTATAAAGAACTTTTCACAGATGTTTCAAGTTTATCAAATAACTTAAAATATATACCAGCTCGTACTTTCTCCTGAGGTAATAGTATAAGAGATCACAAATCACTCTTAAACAGAAAAGCCTATCAAAATCTGAATAAAAGAGGATTTTAGAATTCGGTAAACTTTACATCTATGTATTTAAAACTATTTTGGATTATTTCTCTTCAAAAGTTTGAATGAATAAATCAGTGAAGGAATGTTCAGTTTTCTGATACTGCATCTAAGAAAACATAATTCTAAAAGACACTGTAAAATCAAGATAATCTTCAAATCTTGATTTGCCATTTTTCTGTAGAGAATCACCTGAAATTGCTATGATTACCTTTAGTGACGAGGTACCAAAAAAAATGACTAGGCTTTAAAAAGTTTGTGGTTAAAACAAAGCAACAAGTAAGTGTATTGTAACCACATATGGACTGGATGGGGTGACAGGGATTGCTGGAAGATATAGGTACAATGAGTTCCATTGGGGAAAGGTCTATAAAACAAAATGACTGATAAGAGCAGCTATCCCAGAATTCCACATCAAGATACTGAGGGCATACAGGAAATACAGTGAGCCAACAATGGTTTGTTATCTTTAACAAATAAACCACCTGAACTTCCAGTCACAGAATCACAGGTACTTTTGTAACTGAAGAGGCCTGAAAGTTATTAAGTTCACTTGACATATCGATTAAATTTTATTTATTTAATTTTTTTTATTCATATAAGAACTGGGGTAAAGGTCAGAAGTGCCAAGGGTGAGAGGATCCACCAGAGACAGATGGGGTGCAGAACAAGAAGATCGACTGAAATACACTGCTGAGGGGAGCAGCGGGGAGGCAGAAGAGGTCTGCTGCACCATGTGGGTCACCTCCCTGGCCGGGGTCAGGAATCAAACTCTCGCTGCAGTGGCTACATTTTGCTTCATACTGTGTTGGTTAAACCACTGCACCACCAGGGAGGGCTCAATCCATTAAATTTTAAATGGATGCCTAGAGATGTTAGGAAATTTAGGTTACAGTAGGTCCCCAAATCAAATCGGTAAGTATCTACTACCTACTACAGATAAAACATTAACCCAAGAATTACTGAAAACACAATTAAGGACAATATCGGACCCCTTCTTCAGAATTTTCATTCTCTATTTCCCAGATAAGTTATCTACACATAGCTCTGTAAGTTATAACTGTCATTTATCTTAGCAATATTCTTTTCCATATTCTAGGTTAGGAGTTGGGAAAACTAAGGCCCAATCTGGCTTGTCATCTACTCTGGTAGGTAAAGTTGTCCTGGACGTAGCCACACACCTTCCTTCATGTGTCATCTTGTCTCCTGTGCCCTGAAGCCTGAGCTCAGTAGCTGTGACTGAGACTTGGGGTGTATAAAGCCTGAAATACTCACTGTTCCGTCCTTTACAGAAAATATTTGCCAAAACTCTGTTTTAGATCATTGTTAGTCCATCTTGAGGTTTTTATGCCCCCTTTTTTTCATTGCAAAACTAATGATAGGCTGGTTCTGCCTCAGGATCCACTGCCCACTGAGCCACGTGCTACGTGGTTTTGAAGGAAAAGTCAGTAAGCTAAATACGGCAACTGACCGCAGCCCTCGCTAACAAGTAGAAACTTGCACTGGCACAAGTGACAAGAACCAGAGGACAGAGGCCTGGAACATTCAACAAACATTTATGAACCACTTATTAATGTCTCCCATGGGGTGAGACGCAGGCTACCCACATAAATAAGACCAAAGACTCATTCTTTAAAATCCTTGCAACCTGGAGAAAGGAATACTCCTCTTAAATTAAATGGAGTAATAGAAGCTCCTGGACAATGAGTGAAGAGTCCTAATACAGGATAATTTAACAGAGGTAAAGGGTAAGGGAAACTCTTCGATTCTAAGACAGTGTCACAGACTTCTAGTCACCCTGCAGAGTTCAAGTTTCAGGACATCACTAGGATTGAAGCTTACAACATTCTAGAGTCGCCACAACTCAAAGGCCAATATTTGTACTTGGGTGGAAATAACCCTTGGACTGGATGTTGCCTACTGAATTCTCTTTATGGCATACTTTATTTTGGTTTAACTTTCCTAGTATATTCCTTTAGTTACATTTTAAATATAAGTTTTGCTGTAGTCATCGTAACACATTTTACTGTGTGCTTTTTTTTTTTTGAACTCACCTTCATTATTTTCTTTGGTATCTTCCAATATAGATATTACTTTTATGCTCTTATTCATCTTTTTACACGCTTTATTGTTTTCTGTTGTTTTGCCTGATATTTAGTAATGCTTTTGTCTTACCTCCACCCCTTTTATTTGAACTGATTTTTCTTAGATATAATACCTCCTTTTGCTCTTAAGTGAGAATAAATAGGGGTAAACATAAAAGTAGTTGAACACCAGGAAGGTATAGAAACTGGACAATTAGAACAAGCCCAGCCTCAGAGCAGAGGTGAGGCAGTCCCAAGAGCCATGGTGGTCTCACCTTTGAGCTGATGAATCCTGGGGTGGCTCAGGAGGGGTCTTGGGGTAGGGAGGTTGAAGTAGCAGGAGCATTTCCCCTTGGGGAGAGGGAAATGGGGCAGCAAACTGATATGAGGAACTATAATATTAACAGCCAGTATCACCATACCAGTACACACTGGATTAACATTAGTTCTGTGACTAGGAAACAGCAAACCAAGTGGGAAAGAGAGGAAACTATTCCAAGCACATTTTACAAGGAGCTAGAAACAACTTTATCTCAAATAAGCTTCTTGCAAGTCCTACCTAAAACCCAAAGAAGAAAAAGATCCTAACCCTAATATTCTATCATACTTATCTGCCTCAACCTTTAAAATGTGCATACATGTAATATGAGGATGCACTCTAAATTTACCATTTTTAAGAAATGTTAGGCTAACTTGAAAAATAACCAATAGGTAAGACCAAAATAACACTGTAGCAATAAATTCCAAAAACCTTTGTATGTATGTGAATCACATCATCACTGGCTGTAGTTCTCTGGAAAGGCACACCGTGGACAAAGAAGGAAGTACGGGAAAAGGTGTTGCAACTTAAGTTCCCAAACAGCCACAGAGCTATGAATCATGTACTAAACTTTTTTTTTTTTAACTTACGCACAAAAAAACTAGATCCAAATTTCTAGAATTTTTTTCCATGTAAAGATGCTCCAAGGAAAAACTTGAATTCAATCTGATTCACTTACCACCAAAAAAAAAATCAAAATCTTTTATAATACTAGCTACCATTTGTTGACAATGTCTATAATCTTGAAAAAATGCTACAGAGAAAGTGTCATTCACATAGATGGTGAGGTTAACCGACCTGAATGGGCCGTTCCAGGACACATGGCCAGCCACTGGTAGAGTTCCACTCTGTCTTATCAAAGCCCCACTCCACCCCTTTCTCAGTATATTGCTGCCTATCTCCCATCACGCCTACACGTCTTCCTGTCACCTCTCCTCTACCTTGAGAATTCTCACATGAGTCAGCCTAGGCATGAATACCACAATGGACTGCTTCTACTTCCTTCAGTGATTACAGCCTGATAAGTACTCCAAAGCTTCTGTAGGGACCCACTTGATTTCACAATACACGAAAGCCCAGTGCTTCCAAATCCCACTTGTCTGGGCAACAATTCCTGAACTCCTTCCACACAATGAGTACAAAGTATCTTTCCAGCCAGGGCAGAAATGTTATAGCAGATTGATTATTATCTGGGGTGCAGGTCCTTCCAGGACACTGCCTGGGCTAGCAGCCTTTTTATCACATTAGAATTCCAAATGATTCTTCATCTCCTTCATTGTAGAAGAAAACCTCACCTCAATTTCCTCCTAGAACATTATCTAAACTTCCTATTTCTGAATAAGACTTAATTCACTCTTTTACCCATCTCATCCCCTCAAAAAGAAACTGGCCTCCCATGCATGCATTCCTCTACCCAGGCCACAACGGTCTTGCCAAACAAAAAGGAGCTGTCTGGGGAAACAAAATCTAACTACTGAGAGCAATGCATCCACATTGCAAAACTGAAAATCATGTACTTGAGAAATCTAGTCAGTATCAGTTAGCATCTCCCCTGTATTTTTTTACTAATCAAACACAGATAGCAACCTTAAAAGTTCACCCAAAAAGTATTTAGAATTTCAAATTCACCCAATTATCATTTAGAATCATAAAAAGTCCTCCAGTTTGGTCTATCCCTGCTAAAAAAATGTGCTGAATACATGAACAGCTTGTACCAGTACACTATTCTGATGCTCATATCTATGGAGTCATTAACACTTTGAAATGAAATGTAACAGTTTTTTACTGTGCATCTCTTTAATTGTTTTTTGTAAAAATCATGTGAAACAACTATTCACTTAATCAGTTTATCTACCTGAGTTATCAAAGTAATTATCAACTATTCATTAAAGTGAAAGAGTAATGCTTAATATCTACTGGAACTGAAGATTTTCCCTACTGAAATGTAACTTAGTTAAAACAAAATCACCCCAAAAAGGTAAATGTTCTTTAGTGGAACAATCAAATGTGATAGTCTTTTAAATTAATACGTTACATATAAGAAGTTCAAAAAATCAAACAATACTGCAGTGAGATGACGTATAAAGAGCAAATGTGGGCCTCCCTGGTGGCACAGTGGATGAAACAACGCACTATAAAGCAAACTGCAGCCACTGCAGCACAAGTTTGATCCCTGCCTATGGCCAGGGAGGGGACCCACATGGTGTAGTAGACCTCTCCTGCCTTGCCTGCTGCTCCCCTCAGCAGCGTGTGTTTCAGTCAGTCTGCCAGTTATGCTCCCCACTCTGTCTCTGGTGGATCCTCTCACCGCCCACATCTCTGGTCTGTACCCCAGCTCTTGTATGCACAAATAAATAAATCATAAATAAAGTAAAATGACCCACAGGGCCATTTTAAACAAAATAAAAAAAGAGCAAACAATTAACTTCCAAATAATGATCTGGCTATCCTACTTTAGCCGGAAACCCTCAATATGTGGTTAAACCTCTTTGAGTGTTTAAAACTTGGTATGATGACCTATTTCCCTGGGTTTAAGAGGACTTAGACAACATTCACTAAGTAAACCAATATTTACTGAGCAACTATTAAATGTTCCAAGCTCTAGAGCACATCAGTAGGTAGAAAAAAGTTCATGATCAAATTATATTTTACTTGAGGGTTTGGGGGAGAACAAACAGGCACTAAATAGGGGACAAGTGAGCCCATTTAAGTTACTGATAAACAGGGCCCACAATCTAGAAGGTACACAAAATTCTTTTACCCTTCCATATTGATATATATTTTCTTTTGCTCAATGTACCATTCTCTCTGTACTTGGTGAATTATAAAAGTCAATCTCATTAACATTCATTTATTTTTGACTCTAAACAGAATGAACAACAAAACTAAGTTGATTCCATCAGAGTAAAAAATAGCCCAATCCCGGGGATGAAAGGACTTTGCAGCTGTCACAACAGGAGTCTGTGGAAACACACTGTCTGATTCTTCTGTTCCTTCATGACCAGGCCTATCACTCATTGTTCTTTAACAGTCAGACAACATTGTATTGATAGTATATTCTGACTCAGTGAAGGGCATTTGATCCTAACCGATGTTTATGACTGTAGAATGTTACTGTTTCTACCAATTCTATTAATATTTATCAGTAAAATCAATTTTGGTCACCTAATTAGGACCCTAGACAAAAAAATAATTTAAAAAACCATGGGTATTAAAGGATCTTATAATTAAGATTACATTAGCACAAATCCATGAACATTTCCCTTTTTTTTTTTTTTAAGGAAGATGAGATAGTAAATAAATAGCTCACTCCTTTAACAATATTACATTATATGACCATATAAATTGCAATTTTAGCTAGTCATTTAATCAAAACCTTCCTTAAATAGGGATCAGGAAGAAAAGATCAAATAGATCCACTACACATTTTATTTTTACTTAAAGAGTGAAATCTGTATTCATATCCCAGCCTTTGCCAAGTCTGTGTCTCTTAAAGCAAATCTGCTGATTTACTACCAGTTTCAATTTCTTCAAGGTGGAGTGGGAAACTGAAGGTATCTCAGGGCAAAATCCTTCCAATCTTGTACATTCCTCCTGCATACATGTAATTCAAAAGCAATTTTTTTTAGGAATTCACCTTTATGGAGCCTGACTTTCAAAGTGTTCAACTTTACATTGGAAGAAATCTTTTCAGCCTCACTCTTTACTGTATTATGTATACCGAATTAAATTACACAATCACAATTTAAGTATAATTGCCACAAACAGATCTGGTGTAAAACACAACCAAGTAAATCTACAATCAGGTGCAGCAGAAACGGTAAAAGGCAGTTGTTTAAAAAAAAAATAAGCATCATGTAAATATTTCTGGAGGTGAAAATAGACAAACTAATTTAGTCTCACTTGATCCTCTTGAAAATATAATCATCAATCCATATTGAAATCTTGTCTAATAGTCCTCTGAAATAACTTTTTAAAGTTCTGAATTAAAGAAATTACACTTCTATATCCACAGCAGCATTATCTACAGTAGTCAATGTACAGAACAGGTCCAAATGTCCACTGGCAGATGATCGGATGAAAAAAAATCTGAGGAATATATGCTCAATGGAATCTACACAGCTCCTGAGCTGATTATGCAAGTGAAATAAATCAGAAGATGACCATTACTGGATGGTCTCGCTCCTTTGTAGAAATATAAACAAGGAGAACCAACCAGCAAAGCAACAAGAATTCTTAGACTATGGTAATAGATTTGCATGACATCTGCTAACCGTCTGTGATTATAGAGGAAATGAGGGGGGCAGCAGGCAGGAGGTTGGGAAGGGAAGCCTGGTAGGGTTGTGGCACTGGAGCTTTGGTGGAGGATGAGGGAGGTGTGAGGCTATACTGTCCACGGTATATTGTTACATCAACTACTGTCAAATCAATAAAACAAGCAAAAAAAAAAAAAAATAGAGGAACTGAGTCAAGTACAAAGTTATGAGATTACATAAATTCCTTCTTTGCATTTCTGAAATGAAACCCCTTCATATTCTCGTTTTGTCCTTTCACGTTAAAAGGATGAAACACCCAGTAAGTGAACTGTCCCAAGGTATTATTTGCACGACAGCTGGCTAAACGTCTGCACTACCTCTATCCCAGAATCGCCAGTAAACAGGAAATAAAATTCATTCTTGCTAAAGTAGCAAGTAGCCTATGCAAAGACTGGTGCGAACACATGGGTTTTAGTCTTACATGCAATATAAATCTGAGATTCAAGGAAAGGACTTTAATAAATTGAAATTTAAGAATCAGATATTTTAACACCAAAGGACTATGAGTTTAAAGAGTAATGCTTAATATATACTGGAACTAAATTTTGCCCACTGAAATACTGTGCTCAATTGCCAAAAGTCCTTTAAATTAATTTTAATGGAACAAGGTGAATTTTATTTTTAAGAGAAAAACTGGGAAAATTATTTTACAAAGAACCTGTCTTGTCTGAAATTTCAATGTATTATTTAATAGTCTTTAATTCTGGTTTGACTATGATTAGTAAAAATATGTACTATGGGAAATTCTAAATCATTAAGTTGAGTGCAAACTTAGATTTAATGTAAATTACAAAATCTAATTATGACACTTTCTAAACTGTATTCTATATTAAAAAATGTCTAAGAAGGTCTCTTACAAAAAAGGAGTCATTTTAACAAATGACCACAGCCTATTACATAAAATTGCCATAAAATTGCTGGGGTACGTGGAAAAAAAAAAAAGTGATTCAAGATTAAAAAAGACAAAGTAATATTTTCACAACTTAACATAATATGCATATTAACATATTCATATTTCATTTATGCATGCATACACTGTTGAACATAAAATAAATGCTGAATGATTTACAGTCTTAAATGAAATTAAAAGTCACTAACTCATCAGTGGCTTTTTCTACTTCATGCTCCTAAAAGAATGAAAAGTGTAATAAACTGATGACTAATACCAGTACATTGTAGACTACTGACAACTTAGAAGTTCCTTTTCCTCTTCTGCTCTACTGTAGATATTTTTAAAACAGAGAGTACTGTTTCTTGTAAAATATGATCCTGACTTTTAAAACTGACAAAAACAGTATTAAGGAAAATACAAAGAAATAAGGACACTCATTCTGCCCTGGGAACCTTATCAGCATTGTCTATCAAAGTTTTAAATGCACACACAAATGCATATTAAGCAGCAGTCATACAGAGAATGGATATTTATTACATAATTATGCTTAACTAAAAATGAAAGTCATTAAAAATATTCATCAATAAAAGACTATAGCCACACAATGGAGAGCATTTTAAAGGAGACAAAGATATTTATGAGAAGTTAAACAAAAATATATCAAAAAAGTTTGCACAGTAAATTTCAGGGGCCTCCCTGGTGGTACAGTGGGTTAAGCAACGCACTAAGAAGCAAACCGCAGCCACTGCAACATGAGTTCGATCCCTGGCCAGGGAGGTGTCCCACATGGCGAAGCAGACCTCTCCGGTCTTGCCCACTGCTCCCCTCAGCAGTGTATTTCAGTGGATCTCCCTGTTCTGCTCCCCACTCTGTCTCTGGTGGATCCTCTCATCACCCACACCTCTGGCCTATACCCCAGCTCTTGCAGGCATAAATAAATCTTTTTTTAAAAAAGTTTGCGTAGTAAATTTCATTTTAAATTAATATGTGTCGGGAGCCAGAACTGCAAACAGTCCGGTTTCACCTGTCTCCCACCTCTAGGTCAGGGCGCCAGGAGAACAAAAGGATTTCCATTTTAAAGGAGGCCTGGCCTAAAATCGCAAACATCCCACCCGGAAACCTCTTGCCAGCTATAATTCAAACCTTCTCCCTTCCCCCTTTTTCACCCTTTCCAAGTGTATATATTACCCCTGCCCTTTATAATAAAGACGAAGGCTTGATCAGAATCCTTGACTTGCCTTCCTGCCCTGCGTTCCCTGTTTGTGTATTCATTCTCCTTAGGTGGTTCCCGCGCGCCCCCGTTGTCGCCCCGCAGGCCTGGGCAAATACGCATATGTGCACATTAAAAGATGCAAGAACCTCAGCTACAATATACATAAAATTGCATAAATTCCTTTATACAAAATGTTAATTTATATAAGCAGCTACTTATTCCCTAAAACAAAAATATTCATAATCAAATAGAACATGTTAAATAAACATTTTCAAGTGTTTGTCAAAAATGTTTAAATGTGAAGCAATTTTCCATCTTCCTAGAGCATTTTCCTTTCCTTTAATATTTCTAGTTGTTGCATACAAAACTGATTTTTCTCTTACTACATATTGCATATCATCTCAAATTCTAAAAGGCATTAAATTAAATTTTGCTGGATTATATGAAACAAAGATACTAGTGATACAACCATCATCATTATATTTAAAGATGTAACTTTTATATTTCATCCTAAATATTAACCATCTCTAGAATAAAAGAATGGGTTATATTTTTTAACAAAATTTAAGTGGTCTCTATAGATAGATAAAACTATCTTTTTTTCATTTACATAGCCTATAGAATGTGACAATAAAATTTGTTTAGTAAATGTCATGTTTTCCAAAGATCACCAAAAGTCTTTATCTTAACATTTTTACCTTGACTCACAGTATCAATATTTACTGAAATTTGAGGCAAAATTTTTGATGCTAAAAATAATTAGGCCAACTAAACATTTACCTTATGAAATTTTTAAATTTAAACTTGATTATCCACTCTATCTCTGGTGAATCCTTACCCCCTCAACTTTGGCCTGTACCCCAGTTCTTGTATGCATAAGTAAATAATTATTAAAAAAAATAAACTTGACTTTCAAAATCCAGATATATGCTCACTAGAATTCATACTTTTAGAACAACTGTACTTTCCTCAAATACTTTTTAAAGGATCAGGCATAACATAATTGTACTTTACCTAGTTGCTGATGCTGGTGTTTGTCACAATTACCATGACAGAAATTGCTTCCATCTTCCTCATCTCCAGTCTTCTCTGCTGAATGCAAACTAAGACGTCTCATCCTAAGTAATCTTGGGGAACTTTCCTGAAAACAATCCATAGTATCCAAAAACACATCTCCCGAGAGAAGGGGAGGTATCACTCTTTTTAAAAAATCCATTTTTAAGGTTCTTGGACATTACTAGACCCACTAGAACAGAGAAAAGTGCTTATACCAACTTCCTGGATTAGAGGGTAAGGAACTCTGTATCAAAGAGCAAGCAATGTCATGTAAATTTAGGTGGTGCCAAATACCAGTAGGTCAGCTGCCAGCTGTTTTCAAGCTGATTTTTAGGACATATGCTGTTCACACTGATAAGAAACCTTGCAGCTATACAGCATGAAAATGCACTTCACACACGCACACACACAAACAAACACACACACACACACAGACGCGCATGCGCACACACGTATATGCGCAATGGGTGTTACCAGCAATATCAAGACCATAAAATGTTTAGCATCCAATCTAGTTTAACATTTAAACTTTTAAAATGTACACTTTGACATTGTTAAGACAAATTTGCTTTGTTCTGAGGTATGTCTTCCTTTTAAATAGACTTATAGGAAGTGTACAAGAATAACCTGGTTCAAAAGATAATTATTACCATTCTGAAAATTCAATAGTGGACCCAGGAACATCACACTTCACAGAACACAAAAAGGAGGAAAACCTTCAACTGTATTATAAACATTCCAATGTACTTTTAAACTCATTACAATCAGGGCCTCCCTGGTGGCGCAGTGGGTTAAGCAATGCACTATGAAGCAAACCGCAGCCACTGCTGCATGAGTTCGATCCCTGTCACATCTGCCAGGGAGGAGATCCACATGGCATGGCAGACCTCTCCTGCTTCACCCGTTGCTGCCCTCAGCAGTGTGTTTTTTGGTCAGTCTGCCTTTTCTGTTCCTAGTGAATCCTCTCACCTCCCACGTCTCTGACCTGTACACCAGCTCTTGGGTGCATAAATAAATAAATCTTAAAAAAAAAAAAACTCATTACAATCAATCATAACTATCATTATTAGCAGTAGAAACCGTGGCATGAATTAACCAAAAAATTTGATAAATGAAATATATGGATCTAAGAATATAAAGTTGAAGAACTTAAAGTACAAATATCTAATTCAATAAGCCCAGTAAACATTAATTTATTTCCAAATAACTGAGCATTCAATTACATATTGCAAAAGTAGCTGATTCTACTGTCTTTAATGTAACCCAAAAGCATGACAAATATGCCAGTGAAAGGTGCTTATAAGACTTTGAAAACTCTGATTAACTACCTTTTTTCTCCCTTCCTTTGCCTGGTGGGGGTGCTAAGTGCACAAAGAGAACAGATACAGTGAAAATTCCCATAAGTAATACTTCTAACTTTGTAATAAAAAGCATACCTGACTCATTGAGTGAAAAACAAGCACAATTTCATTCTTCCAACAGTCAACATGCAGAGAATAATTTACATGCTTTAAAAGATGAAGCACAAAATGATCTAGATATATATCACAGGGGAAAATGTCATATAAAAACAATTTTTGCTTCTGAATTGCTAAGTTTTTAGTCTTATTCTTTAACCACATTGACTACGAAGTTATTCTTTCATTCATTTAAAATACATTAATTAAAGGTTCTCTTCCAGAAACATAACACACACTAACTACAGAGGGTAAATAATCTTCACGTTCGTTCACAACCTCTGAGACAACCATCTGTGTCACCACGAACCCCACCATTCTAAACTACGCTTACAAAGCTGGAGAAAGGGCAAAGATTAGGTGTTTGTGAGACCACAAGATTTTCCTCAGATAACTTTCTTTGGCCACTATTTGATGAGCATCTTCTATAATGGCCCAGGCTAAGAAATAGTAACACTGAAGATAAATCTTTAATCCCCAAAAGTTTATAATTTATGAAGGGAAAGAAAGTAATAATTACCATTCTCCCTTATAGTGTTGACCAAGGCTTTGCTGAATCTGCACTGGTTTCAATTTCTTCTGCCTAATTGGCTTTCCAAAACTCTCTCTTTATAGGTGTTGATCCCTAACAAATACCAGGAAGCCAAACCCCTTTCAGCATCATCCTTCAGAGGATCCACCCTTGAACATATGAAAAGAGGAAAAGCATGGCATTTTAGTCACTTAATGGGGGCCATGACTAGCTGAATCTGTAAGAAAGTGCCATAAAGTCTAGTTTGCCTATTAATGTTTCTAAGGTCCCTGATTGATCATCACAGCTTTGAACTCCTGGTGTAATAATTATAGGATTAAAAAACTAACAGAAGCTAATCCATAAAGTATAGCAACTAAAAATACTTTAGACCTCATTGTCAATATTTAGCTTTTAGAATAGTTACTATATAACCTTACCATAAAATTCTACACAGTAATTCCTTGTTGGTAACTTGGATCATCTAATCTTGACTGTAGGATTCCAGTAGTTTTGTGAATAAAGCATTTAGATGTTAATTATCCAAGTTCAAATAAATGGCTTCAGCTCTGGGGAAAAATAAAAGACAACACTTACACATTAGAGATGCTTACAATGAGTTTATTTGTATATAGCTCATGTCTATCCTTGCTTCTGAATTAAATGTTATAAAGCAGTGTCACCTAAAGCCATAGTTACTCTGTTACATTTCTTGTCTTAATTTTTATTATAAAAAATTCCAAATTTATGCAACATTATTGAGAACATAATGAAGCACCATTATTAACATATGGCAGATCACGTTTCATTTCTATATTCACCTACACCTCCCAACCTTTATCCCATCACTCTCGATTATTTTGAAGTAATTTTCAGATACCATACCACTTCATCTGTAGGTAATTCCATATGTAGCTCTCTAAGACAAAGATTCCCTTTTAAAACATAAGCCAAGATAATTTTAATAGCCACAATAAATTAGTAATAATTTCCTTATAACATCAATTATGTACCCATCAGTGCCTAAATTTCCCTAACCATCTCATAAGTGATTTTAGAAATGGTTTGATCTAACCCAGATTGAAACAAAATCCAGAGGCAATTATTGCTGTGTCAAATCTTTTAGCTTACAGTTTATAGTTTCCCCCCAACTTTCTCTTCATTGCGACAAGTAATGTTACTTGCCAATGACTGAAATAATACACCAATGCCATAACTACTCAATAATATATTTAATACATTATTTTATTCACTAAACAGATTTACAAAATAGTTCATACATCCACTAGCCTAATATTTATCCTATCTATAGACAAGGGTTTGAATACATATTTTTCAAAGTCCAAAAATGATAACTTTGAGGGTGTTGTGGCTTATAAACTACTGTGTCACAACTCTAATACTTTGATATTTACTAAGAATGGAACCCATGACATATGGAATTATCCTTTAACCATATATAAGGACTCACAAGTAATCACGCACATTCTGTGTTTTTATTACTATTCAAACTCTCAGCATTTTTCAACAATTAAATAGGTCAAATTTGAACCTGGCTAGGGAACTCAAATTAACTTTATTTTAAATTATAAATGATTTTTTACTATTTTTTTATGTTTAATTCATTTAACCCCAAGCCAAAAGAAAAGATTAACTACTCTCTGAAATATTAATTTTGTTCTTAAACTTAATTGGAGATCCCTTTAGGCAGGTTAGAAAAACATAATGACATACACAGGTATAATCAAGTACATCGTGACTAAAACCAAATCTTTAAAGCCAATAACTGGCAAATATGACTTAAAAACTACATCCACTTTTCATAATATCAATCGCACTTACTAGAATTTCTGACATCTACAATATTCAGTTCAAAGAATCATTTCTCCTTCAAAACAAATAAAGCTAATATACAAATAGCATTTTGCTTTTTATAGATGGTGGGTGTATATACAGTCATGCACTGATCTGTACAGAATGAAATTTAAACTATTTTTCATTTTATTTTCTAGGGCAGATGACAAAACCAATCATTACAGTACAAAGTAGTTTTAGGAACATTGCAAGCTTCATTCAGGATTGATTTGTACCACTATGTCTAGGTCTTTTGTTTATTGCATCACTTTTGAGTATCTTTTCAGACACACCAAGTACTAATACCACGCTTTTTAGGGGTTTACTTTTTTGGTAACTACATTGTCACAGTACTGTCATTTTAAGACTTCCTGATGTTTAGGGACCAATAGCAAGATCTACAAAGAATTCACACAATTTTAAAAAATAATTTAAAAAATGGGCAGAACAGCTAACCAGATACTTCATACAATGGCCAACAGTCACATGAAAAAAACGTCCATCTTTTATCAGGAAAATGCAAATCTAAACCACAATGAGATACCACCTCAACACCTGCGAGAATGGCCCTTATCAAGAAGACCAGAAACAAATGTTAGCAGGGTGTGGAGAAAAAGAACGCTCATATACTGTTGGTAGGACTTGTGGGCTGGTCCAGCCCCACAGAAAAACAGAATGGTGTTTCTCAAAATATTAAAAATTGCCCTACCATATGACCCAGCAACTCCACTCCTAGGTGTGAATTCAAAAAGACTAATTCAAAAGAACATACGCACTTCGCAATAGCCAAGTCATAGAAACAAACTAAGTATCCAGTGACAGATTAGTGGATTAAGAAAATATGGTATATATACATAAGGAATACTACTCAGATACTTTTTAAAAATTACATCATTTCCAACAACATGGATGGAACTGGAGGAGACTCTGCTAAACAGTCAGTCAGGAGAAAGATAAATAGCAAATAATCACACACGTATGGAATGTAGGGAAATAACACAAAGGAATAGATAAAACCAAACCAAAATAACCCTAGAAAACTGATTATGGTACTAAGGCTACCTGACGGGAGGGAAAGGGTGGAGTCAAAGCGCAGAGGGAGCCCACTGAACCTTGGAGGACGGTGGGTGCCCTGGTGGTGGGTGTGGTGCGGGAAGACTTCTGAAAAGGCGTGAACCTCTGTTCCGAATCACAGTGCTATATACTAGTGCTAATTCAACACAATTAATATAAAATACAATTAAAACATATTTCCCATTGTCTGTTTACAATTTTTCATACCTCTTCAGTAGATACATTACCTTCAGTATTTTGACTTTCACTGTTGATAAAATAAGCACATCTTTGGTTATTTTGGAAAGTATTATATTTCCCTGACCTTCTTTATAGTTATAATAATTATAGTGGGTTTTATTTTTGTTTTTTACTTTGTTTTGGTTTTGCTTGGGAGGAATTTTGTGTGTCAACTGCCTTTTCACTTTGTCTCCTTATTTAACATGAGACTCATTTGCACTTTCATTTCACTGGGTTTATCTGGAACTATTTTATCTATAAGAAGAGTAATTTTCATTACTACTTTTATTTTTTTTATTAAAATATTTTAAAATTTACATATACTTGCCATTAATTGTAATCCCCATGTATTCCCCATCACCATCTCACCAGTGCACCA